>OMKP01057442.1:0-14894 GCA_900302375.1 Bathygadus melanobranchus | reverse complement strand
TGAGTCTAGTTCACTACACAGTGAGTCTAGTGAGTCTAGTTCACTACACAGTGAGAACCACACGGCCTGAACACGCTTAGCCACAGTCTAACATACACACACACACACACACACACACACACACAATCCGGCCCAATAGACAGAGAGACACACACACAACTACACACACATTCCCGCTTGAATGGGTCGGCCAAACGTCAGTATTTAAAAAAAGAAAGAGAGAGTCCTTCTGTCCAGCGACCCGTTTGTCTCGTCTGAATGTTGTTCATGATCGCTGGGGACGAAACACACAACCGGGCCGGGACCAGAGACGCTGCAGAGGGGACGGGAGTGAAGCTAGTGTGGGAGTTTGCGCAGAACTAATTAATTTAGTCCAACTTTTTTGTTTTTCTCTTTTGTAAATCTATCAATGTAACCCTTTCACTTATTAATGCACTCACTGTGTGTGTGTGTGTGTGTGTGTGTGTGTGTGTGTGTGTGCGTGTGCGTGTGTGCGCACAGATCCTTTTAAGTGGACCTCATAAAAACCCAGTATCTGACAGGCCATAGCTGCAAACTGCTGCTTTGTGTGCTTTGTATACTTGTTTTGTTTAGCAAGATGTTTTTGATCTGCCTAGCTTTCTGCTAATCCCACCTTTGACCAGGTAAACGTCGTAAGGATGACAGCCATCTTAAAGCCATTTTGGATTCTCTGTCTCCCTTTAAGGGGGAGATCAAACCGTCAGAGACAGGTTAGTAGAGTTAGGAGTGTTGTCTGAATGTGAGCTGCAGTGGGTGTTTTGTCTATTCCAGAGGAACAGGACAGTATTCAGGGTCCTTTGAGTCCAATACCTAGAGACACTCAGATGGACCTTAAAGCACTTCATAAGTTGCCACTTTTTCACCCTGGCTCTCCTTGGGCTAGTGGATCCGCGGGTGGGGCTAGATTAAAGGTTCGTTTGGCACATCTCCAAATGGAGGCCGGAGAAAAAAGGAAAGCAGAACTTGAGCTTCAGTTAACGATCAGCAGGATAGAGATTGGGGCAGACAAGGAGGTAAGGTTAAAACAGCTTGAATTAGATGCAATGTGTCACCAAAAGCCATTAACCCAGGCTTTTGATGTAGGCAAGCATATTGCCTTAGTGCCTTCATTTTGTGAGTCAGCGGTGTATTCATATTTTGGTGCATTTGTCATTGCATTGGCCCAAAGATGGTGTGGCCCATCTTACTTCTGTGTACATTAGTTTGCAAGGCACATGAGGTGGTTTCCTCACTTTCTTTAGAGGAGAGCATGAACTATGAACTATGACACGAGACTGTGCTTTGTGCATACAAACTTGTGCCTGGATTTTTACCAGGTTCTGTAGTCATAAAAAAGGAACTAGCCAGACCTTTGTTTAGTCACCATTATGCGCACATTGTTAAATGCGTGGACCTGTGCCTGCAACACTGCATCAGGTCCATGTACACTACACTGGGTAATGATATTGCCCTCTTCTCTCTGCGTTATCACTCAAGCTCAATCTAAAAAGTATGGCATTGATCTATCTGTCTCTTCCCTTGTTTTAGAGACCTCTATTTTTCCAAGTTCCAGCGGAATGTTGACATTGACAGATCACATGACTCAGAGATAAATTGAAATAGTCCTGATCAGTTTCAGTTGCCTATCACACGTGAGCAGTTCATAACCACTCAGAAAGGTGATCTAACGCGTTCCAAGTGTCATTCCTCTGCCCTTAACACAGAGGAAGCAAAGGAGGATAAAATGGCTTACTTTGTGGAGGACGGTATGTTGATGCACGACTGGACAACATCTGCAGCAGGAGGTATGGACTGCGGTGTCAGTTATCAGGTTGTCGTCCCTCTTGGTTACCGTAAACAAGAGCTAGCTTTGTCTCATGACCATCCTCGGTCTGGTCACATGGGTATTACTAAGACAAATGATAGGGTTCCGCATCATTTTGGCTTGGTTTAAAGAAAGATGTTGCCAGTTAGTCGTGCATGCCACAATTGCCAGATGACAAGGAAGCCGAATCAGGTAATTCCTCCAGCCCCGCTTTGTCCGATTCCTGTCATGGGATTTGTGATTATTGATTGTGTTGGGCCTTTGCCTAAAACTAAGTCAGGTAATCAGTTTCTGTTGACTGTAATGTGTTCTGCCACCAGGTTGCCAGAAGCCATCACCTTGAGGAAAATCACTGCTCAGGTTGTCATTGAGGCTTTATGTTTTTTTCCACCTTTGGTTTGCCTAGACTAGTACTAAGTGATTAAGGTACTAGTTTCAAACTTTGCTCTTCCATTTAAGCTTGAGGTGGACAGTAGCGGCATGGTGTAGTTCTGTTGCAGGAGGATGACCAAGGTCTTGATGGATGGGTTATTTCTCCCGTAAATTTGATCAGCATCAAACCAGGTATTCCACCATTGAAAATGAAATGTTGGTCCTATCATTATCCCTATAGCTCTTTGAGGTGTATGTGGGGGCCAGTGTACAACCTGTTGTGATTTACAATGAACCACATCCCTCTCTGCTTTTTGTCTTTACGATCCAATATCCTGTAGTGTGGGGGGAACCTCGAGGACAGTTCAGTACGCAGTGTATGGATTGTCATGTGGGAAGGACAATAGCAAATTGGGAGCCACACTGACCGGTAATCACAACAGAAGCCATGGCAGCAAAAACGATAGTGTGATTTGCGACATGGAGGAGTCCAACTCACGCTTTAACATGTACAGTCCATTTCCTTTGTCCACGATTCTTTAGTACTTAAGGATGTTACGAAATGAAAACGAGTGCAAAAGCTAGCATAGCTACCATAGCCTGGCTGTTTTTTAGTATAGCTAGTATCTTCATATATCGTTAGGTGTGTGGTGTCTCACACTTCAGACATTAAAGACATTAGGTTCGAGGTGCAAGCCACCCTTGTGTTTTGGTTAAAGTAGAGAGTTGTAAGGTTCGGTTTGCATTAATTTCTGGTTAACTCTACTTTTAAGTCTTGTTACCTTAGGTTCTTTGGATTTGGAAACCACCTTCAGTCCTTTCCCTTCCCCCCTCAATCTATATTGTAAGTCATTTAGAAATAGTCACTGTGCACCTAATTAAAACACGTATGACTCACCAAAACATTTGTAATTCACCATTCGTCATTTACCAGTTGTACTGGGTTATGTTTACGTCCCTCCTTCCACTAGACAGCACTTAGGGTCCTAACAAAGTCTTCAAGTGTGTGTGTGTGTATGTGTGTGTGTGTGTGTGTGTGTGTGTGTATGTACGCATGTTTGTGTGTGGGTGTGTGTACTTGAAAATAACTTCCTAGATGGATGACCTACTTTAATCCTGCAGCAGCACCTACCACAATAACAAAAAATAAAAAAACCCTCGCTCGTAGCTGCTGGCGAACGGGAGTCACTGGATAGCATATAACTAACGGATTAATGCTATTCCCTCGTCACAACCCATTCCCTGATGTGTCCAATGTGCTCACGCTCCATTGTGTGATTGTGCATTAAGTTATCTCATGTTGCGTGCCGCTAAGCAACCGAGTCCAAAGAAAAACCATAAAAAGTTAAGAAATTCAAAACAGGTGTCTCGTCCTTTGTCGTATTGTCGCCGCCCTTGTGGCCACTCGATGTTAAACGACCCTGGCAGCGCGAGGCAAATGGTGGCCCTCGGGCGCCTAGTTCTCTGGATGATGGAGCTGAGGATAGCCCACCTGTCTGGGGCTTTAGAAAGTAGGCTGGGGAATCCAATATGGCCCCTGTTAGAAGCTGCTACTTTATTTGGACTAATTTCCATTTTCTATTGTGCCGCAGCATATCAGATGTTTGGTGTCAGATATCAGAGTTGTTGCTTTTTTTTCTTCTTCCAATATCTTGAATGTTTTACATAAGTAGCTTGTGTTGCTTTTTACTGTACTATTAGCTGTGTATCTTCCGTTAGCTAACATTTCGGATAGTAGGCCATGCATCACAAGCAGATATCTATTTTTGCTTCACATATGGGACTGAGAACCGTTCCCGAATACTGTACATTCAGAGGGGGAGACGGAGAGAGAGAGAGATATAGAGAGAGTATCCCCCTAAGCACCACGAAAGAACTGCGTAGTATAATTCTGCGGTTGTCTCACACCTGTGTATTGTGTAAATAATGTACCATTAACAACTCAACAATTAACAACGCCAGGGTCTTTGTATGAGTTGTACGCCTTACAATACCTAAATGGCCCGCGGGAATGTCAGAATATTCAGAAAGATTTAAAGACTTAGATCCAATAGATGCCCCATCCCAACAAAAAAAACAACACCAATTATCGGTGAAAACGCTAAGAGTGCTGAGCCAGGGATGCGTACGCGGTTGCAGACGAAAGGTGTAATCCGCAGTTTTGTCTCAGCCACTTGGGCTCCACAAAACAGTAGGAAGAGATGTAGGTCATTAGACAGCCCAGAGACTACTGCACTACGGCCCCCCCGTACGTCAAGGCACAGCTTCGTATGTGTGTTAACGCGCACGCGTGTGCATGTCGACGCAGACGTCATCGCTTTTTTGCCACATCATTCATTCGTCATGCATGCGACAAAAACTGTGTGTGTGTGTGTGTGTGTGTGTGTGCTGGGTGTGCGTGTGTGTGTGGGTGTTTTTGCCGAGCGCGAGCGCACATGCCTGCGTACAATCTCTCATCAAAGTAGCCTCCGTGAGACATGTGTTGCACGGTTTGCGATCAAGACAAGAGCACCGCGTGGCCGTCGTCCAACTGGTGCTACATGAGCCCTCGCTGCACACAACCTGAGGCATTCACTCCAGCGCGGGTGGGAGGCACGGATTACTCCAACAAAGCCTTGTAATTGGACGGCAGGCCCGCCCGTCAGAGCATTAATAGTACAGCGCTTGTCCTCGGATGACTCCGGCCCCGGCTGCCAGGGAGGCGGAACTAAGTAATAGAGGCTTTTTTTTTTGTTTTCTTTTTTTCCTCCATTTGACACCAGCGCCATAGAAACCGTGACCCAGCCACGCTACAGAGTCAACACCAAAAGGGGGCCATAACCAGGTCGTTACCGAATAGTTCTGTGAACCTTTATTCACGACGGCGACGGCAGCAACACACAAAGGGGGACAATGGCCGCCGAGTGTGCCGAGAGTTGTGTAGGAAAGCCACGTTGTTTACTTGTGTACTGTGTAATGGCCGGGACTGTTGTCCCAGGCATACCGAGCTCTTGATGACATGCTAGTAATACGCTGGCGTACGTACCGGACTTCTTTGAATCCTCCAGCGCTCCACATGAAGTGTTTTTTATTGAGAGCAGCTGTTTTGTATCAACAAACCAGACCTGGGTGGACCAGGGAGATGTTGCATGTAAACACACACCGAGCAGAGTCATACTGTAATAATCATCATAATGTGTCATAATGTGTACGTTTGACGGACGCTTCAAATTGCTTGCGATCCGTGTGTGTGTGTGTGTGTGTGTGTGTTCCTAGGCCCTCCTACCGTCAATGGCGTTGATATGAAACATCACTCTCCCCTAATGCGATGTCTAACATACAGAAACCAGAGTCAATCACAGACTAAAGCAGATCAGGAGAACTGAACTGTGTGTGTGTGTGTGTGTGTGTGTGTTCTTTATTATTATTATTATTACTTGTATCATTATTACTTCTGAGGATGAAGCAACAGATGCTAATGATGAAAAACTGTTTTGGTCAATAATAATGTATTTTTTTTAATTTAATATTTAATATTCTAATAATCTATTCTAATTGCACTCTACCTTCAGCGATATATTGTTGTCTCCCTCTTTCGACAAATGTGTTACTTTTTTGTAAGTCGCTTTGGATGAAAGCGTCTTCCAAATGCTCTAAATGTAAATGTAAATGTAATATGGCATGAAATGTGGATGTCCTAAAAGGCTTAATGTGAAAGCAGCTTAAGGAGGCCAAACAATCTAAAAATTACCCAAAACCAGCTTAATGTGGCCGAATGACCCTAAACAAAGTCAGAATCGCTGAAATTCATACCAGTTACAGTCCGTAGGGACATGCTATAATGATGATTTTACCACATTGAAAGTGAACCCATTGAGCTTAATTTAGCTTGAACTGATTATATATTTTTTAAATAATCTCAATGACACTTTGTTGTAAGCTTACACTGTGCAAAAAGAAATAACAGAAACTGTCATTAAACACTATTAATACATATAAGATATACTGTAGTACATTGCCTCCCAACTGCCAAAAATCCCAGTTAGCCCTTCAGCATAAGGTCGTACTGTGTTGAGAATATCAAGTCGAAAGCATCAATATATATATATATATATATATACTGGGTTCAAGCCCCACTGTGACTGTTATTATAGGTGTTATAGGAGTGCGTTGGCGTTGGCTACTATAGTGTTTGGCTCCCAGCAAGAAGTTCAATCCCCAATGTCTTTACAAGACTAGACTAGATTCTAATTATTAAAGCACTAAACCATTTTTTAAATAAAATAAATAAAAGGGTGTCAAATTTGACTTGAATTGTATTTACATTTTGTTCAGAAGAGTCAAGCTGAGATGGCTCATTGGTAAGTTTGTAAGGTTCTGGGTTGAAGCCTGACGTGGTAGTGGCTAGAGTATTTGGATCCCAGCAAAGAGGTATTATGCTTGATTTCCTATTAAATATCCATAAAACTAACCAGTTACGTAGTACATGTTATCTATACCAAATATATGAAGTAGAATCGTAAACGGACTTAAAACTGACTTGACAGTCTAGTCGCTAGTGTCTTTGACTCCCATCACAAAGGTATGAAGTTCAATCCCCAATGTCTTCTCTAGTACAGCACATTTTAAGTGCACTTAAACTTAATTTTTCATTCATCTAATACAATGCAAAGCCCCTACAAATTAATGCGTTGGCCACTCTAGAGGAGAAGGAGATGACAAGCTAAATGGAAGAGACAAGCTAAGATGGCTCACTGGTAAGCTCTCATGCCTCATTGGTCAAAGGCTTCTGGGTTCCTGACAGTGTCCAACATTAGTAGTAGTATAATTGCCTAGAAGATTAGAACTTTGTATTTTTAATAAGTACATGTCTACAAGTCTATCCAAAATACATGAAGTAGAAGAAGAAGTAGTAGAAGTAGATAACAAACCTGTAACTAACTTGAGAGTATAGTGGCTAGTGCATTCCCCTCCCAACAGAAGTTTGATTGCCTAGGTTTCCTTATGAGTCAGTTACTCTTAGTCATAAAGTTACCAGTTACTAATAAGTACATGTTATCTATACAAACTATATCATACGTAATAGTCTAGAGGCTAGTGTGTTTGACTTGCAGCATCAACTTATTACATTTGATCCCCAATGTCTTTAACATTTGAAATGTACTTAAATGTTAAGGACAATGAAAACCACTCGCCACTAGGCTATCAAGTAGCTATTAAAGTAACTGTTACTTTTGTGTATCTGACTTACATGAAGAATGGGAATCGAACTTAGTACCTTTCTACTGGGAGTCAAACACACGAGCCACCACACTATGAACAACAGACTCCTCCCTTGCAACTCCTAATTAATACATACAATAATAATAAGTAAATACACAAGCATTTTACTGTTCTTGACTATTCTGATATAGTTTTTAATAATGTCCACAGTGAGGCTTGAACTGCAAACCTCAGGCTTATGAGAGTACCAATGAGTCACTTGTTGAGAAGATCACCTCTTTCTCCTGTTCAGTGGAAAACACATGTTTATTGGTTGGGGCTTTACAGTGTCTTAAATAAAATAAAAAATAAATGAAAACATGAAGTCATAGTATGATTACCTAGAAAAGTAAAAAGTGTTGTTTTCATAAAAGTAATCGAAACAAATATATGAAGTAGAAAGAAAAAATAATTGACTTGAATGCCTATAGGCTAGTGCTTTTGACTGCCAGCAGGAAGGTATTAAGTTGGATTCCCCGTATGTTCACAAGTCTAATTCTACTTATTAGATTGTCATGAAGTGTCCTTTAGTTTTAATCATATTTATTATTTTGTTCACTTCATATGTGGAAGCCAGTTAGACTTGTGAAGACATTAGGGATCGAACTTAATACATTTGTGCTGGTAGTCAAACACACTAGCCAATATGCTAGTGTGCTTGCTTTGTTTAGAATTGTACTTCATATATTTTATATGGACATGTACGCAATATTTTGAAAACTGAAAAACATTTTATAGTTTTGTTTAATTAGTAACATAACAAATAAAATAGATCTCTATTACTGTTCACTGTTCACTAGTACCTAGCTTGAAGACATCGAAGAGGACTCGTGTGCAAAGTTACATAGTGGAGCTTTAAATTAAAAACAATCATTAAGTACACTTATTCATTCATGATTTATATAAATATTACATTACATCATGATTTATTATTTTGTATTTTATTATAATTCCTTATTAATTACAAATGACATAAGTGAGTTTTGTCTGGTATAACTTGTTGGTATAACAGGCGAACAGCGAACAGACTGGATCAAGCGAAAAGTAAAGAAAACAATTGTATTTCTCTGTAGGGATCCTTTCAATAAAGTTATCAGACATATAAGACTTATAATAACAATCTGAGCCTGTCAGTGGCAAAAACAAGCCCTGTTAGAGGACGTACATTGATGGGCGCTATTGCCCCAATGGTTTATATTGCAGCCCGTTGACAGCTGAAGTGTTCTCGCTCAATACTGGACCAATTTCAAAAATTGTTGTCCGCATTAGTCACTTAGACCCAAAATGATGGGAAAATAGGGTCCAGGTTGAAAAATCCCCAAGTTATCCTTTAAGCTTGACACATAGTACATGACGAATCTGAAAACATTTTTAGATTTTTTTTGCAAATTATTTTAATGAGGGGTTTTGAAGAATTATCCGGACGTTAGCCCGGTACAGAGCTAGCAGCTGACCAGTGACATGGAGGAGGCCGGATGTTGGACGCTGCTCAAGAAAAGACAAAACTACCAGGCTTGCTGGAATTATTCCCCTTGTGTGAACGCCATCTCTCTGCAGCTTCCTCTCATATCTCAGCTCTGTGTTTTTCACCCAGACAAGAGAGGAGGAGGAGGAGAGAGGGAGGAGGAGGAGTAAAATGTCTCCTCACGTCCCAACTTACACCTTTCCATAGCTCACTGCTGACACATCACTTTCACTCGCTCGTTCTCGCTCTCTCCCTCTCTATCTCCCTCTCTCTCTCTCTCTCCCTCTCTCTCCCCCTCTCTTCCTCCCCCCTCTCTCCCTCCCCACTCTCTCTCCCTCTCCCCCCTCTCTCTCCCTCTCTCTCTCTGTGCTAGTTCTATTTCTCTCTCCCTCCCCAACCAGCTCCTCCTCCCCTCTTTATGTCTCTCGTCATGTGTCTGCCTATTCTTTTTCCCCCCCGTTCTTTGTCCTTCCTCCCCCATTCCCCGTCTGTGTATCTGTTTCTCACTCCACCACCTCCTCCATCTCTCCTCGCTCTGCGAAAAGCCTTCCTCCCTCTCACAGCGTTCGCCCTCGCTGCCTGTCCCGCACCTTGCTCCTCCACTCTCTCTGGAGCTCAGCTGCAGAGCTCCGCAGAGGTCATGTGAGGTAACCGCTTCAGCTGTACAACAGTAAGAAGGCGAGCACGCAGCACGCACGCACACACACACACAGTTCACCACACACACATGCGCACAGCGCTCAAGGATAGGAGGTCACTGTAAGCTTACCTCTTCACTACATGCTCCAGTCTGCTTAGTATTTAATGGCTAGTATTTGTATTTAATGTATTTGTTCTCAAGGTGAATTTTGAGGAATGTCACATTATTCTATTGTAAATGTTACTCATGCGTTACAGTTAGAAATGTCACATTTTACACAATAGCAGTCAAAGACAAATTTTGAATCTACTGTTTGAGCCCCAGTCAATCCAATGTGTGTGCGTGTGTGTGTGTGTGTGTGTATACCACTTGTGTAGCTATAATCTGGGGGTGGGTAAGAGTATAACATGGTATGAGAGCAGGCTAAAACATACATTGCCAAACCCCCCACGGACATAAGCAGTTACCAATCAAACACCAGAGCCGCGCGTCCCATAGCATTAGCATCGGCGCCAACAGGCACGCTATCGGCTAAAATAATGATGACACATTATCTGCTTTCAATTCCCCAGTAATGATGGGTGTGTAAATACCAACTGAACAAAGGAAGAAATTAAGGTTGTTTTTTTTTGGCTAGTAGGCTTGTTTGTTTGCGTGTTCCTACACAGAGGTTTGCATGTATGTGTTTTGCCTTCAGACGTTCCTCTACGTGATTTAGGCCAGTAGCTCCAGGCAACAGGCAGAAAATGAAAAGCACATTATGACTGGAACCGATTTTCCCCTGGCTAAATATAACAGAGAAGGCTGTTTCGGTAAAATTACCTACTGGATGAACGGTATTGCTTTGCTCTTATGGGGTGGCAGTTACGTAAGTAATATCCGAGCATGGATATGGGTTTTTTTTTTTATACCGTTACTCTTGCTAATTTGCGGCTTGATTTGATTTTAATTAAGGTTGGAATAGTGTGTGTGTGAAATGTTTGTTTTATGGATGGGATAATGTATTTGTATTTGTAAAAAGTAGCTTGAAATCGAATCATTGTGGTGTAGAAATTGTTTTCCTGTGATTAGCATGTTCTGACGTCATTCAACAACTTCTGAAATGTGACCTTACTCTTCTTTTTCCTTTTCTTAGAGAAAAGATGGATTGTGGGAAAAAGTTCTTACAGCCTTCCTATCGTCTTCAAAGTATTTTTCACAGAAACAAATATTTGAGCCCAGATCATTTGTATATCCAATAAATCAGTAAAACTACTAACAAAGCAATGATTGAAAGGCCTTATTTTTGGCAAAGATACATAGCCATTACCTTTAGCCAAGATAAACTACAAAAACTCGTAACAGATCAAAAACTAACAAAGACTAAAAAATGGCACTTGGCTTTTTCCAAAAAGCCAAGTGTGACGCATCTCCACGGAGGAAAGTTGAAACGATTTCAACTTTGATTTTGTGTGTTTTAAACGCTCGAGGACACAGGCCCTAGGACCTAGCGGTGCCACGAACGCATCGTCTCATCTCCAGTGAAGGCACCTCTAGTCGCTTTGGATAAAAGCCTCTGCTGGAGTCGTAAAGGTTCCTACCTTCAACTGCTCTTTTGAAGAACACCTTGCAGCTTCCACACGTCACCACGCCGTAGTGGCATCCGGACGCCTCGTCTCCGCACACCAGACACACTTTGGCCGTCGATGAAGGTTGTCGTAGCGACGAGCTAGGAGAAGAGGAGATGCACAACACACACACACACACACACACACACACACAATGTGAAATTACATTTACAAATCAAACATAACTCAGGAAGTGGGAGAACCCGGGAGGGTGACAACAAAGCCAGCTTTCTAACTCTGGGTGTCAAACTCCCACCAATGTTCGTTTTATGGCTCTAGGTACAGTAGCAGCGAAATACGTCCATAAACATGTCTACCGACCATGTAGTGTCGAGGAATTTGAACTGTAATTCATCTCTTTGCGCGGCTCGTAAAATAATGTATTATTCTAAGTAAAACCAACCTATACGCAAGTAAGACAGCAGACATAGCAGGCCAGTCTAAACAAGGGTAAGGTTACTGTACACTCTATAGACCTCGTAACACTGCAGACTGCCCATATATGGCCGTGGAAACACAGTTGATGCACTTCAGTGACAGCAAGTTAGCTATCATTGGGCCATCAATGATGGAAGTTAGCTTGCTGTTAGACAAATACACAGGCATACATTCTTCCCATAGAGAATGTACTGCTGAGCCCTATTCCCTTCACTCCGTACTAACCCTAACCCTAACCCTAACCCTATTCCCTGCCTTACCTTTCTCTTTTGTTAAACTAGCATAAGAGGACACCCTGCCATCTCCAGGCAGTCTCTGAGGGGAGACTGGGACCAAACTGCCAGATTTATGATCAATCACGGCACCAAAAATCAATGATCCATCGCCATATTGTCTCTGGAGAACTGAGACGATATGGTGAGTAGGTGGTCACAGCTTACAAGCCTATAGATTGGCAGTGTGTGAGTGTACAGTATATACAGGACCAGCTTGTCTGCTCAGAACAACAGGATAAGCTGCGGGCAGCACCGATCAAGCGTGTCCATCTGGTGAACAGGATACGGCGGAGCCAAACAAGAGTAAATAGTCTGATCTGGTTCTCAGTCCTTCTGCCTGCTCAACTATCTGCTGTTCTTCTCTTTTTCACACCGTCTTTCCTTCGCGTCTGGGAAGATGGTGGATGGTGCATGCCGGCCACTTCCAAGTTGTCCAGCAAAATATGTGCCAGCAGTAGCAGGGAGTCAGTGGCATCTTGGGATTCGGCATCTGCCCCCCAATTATCCTGATTTACATTGTAAGCGCTATGATCTCTTGAGGGAACGCGGTCGCATCGGGTTCTCCGTGTTCGTCGTCATGTCACGGCTGCGCTTGTCCTTTCCACTACTCTGGGATAGAACTGGACGGCCGTAGCTCTGGAGACTTTCCTGTATGGCTCACATGTGGACATGATGGTCTTCCGTGAACAAGACACAAGCTCCAGTGTGTCCCATCCTGTGTTCCCTCTCTACAGGCTTTCACGAGAGGTTCATATACCGGGCCATATGGCCGAATCTTCTATCCCGATAAAGGTCATTTAATATGTGATCTGATTTTTCAATACATAAATAGTCTACATAAAACAACCACATGGTAATGCCTCCTGTGTGAATTAAATACTTGCCAAATGAAAAGAACTGAGTATTTTCTCATTTTATTAAGAACTAACTCCAAATAATAGTAACAGCTAGAACAGTCTGGTAAGTTCAGAAATTGACATCACTTTACTGTAATGCAGCCTTTAAAACCAGGAAAAGACAACAATTATGACGATATACAAAATCTAAGACGTAAATCTAAGATATCTTGTCTTCACGATATAGCGATATAATATCGACATATTGCCCTTACAGCCCTTCCTCACTATACACTATACCAGGTGGGGCATGTTGCTCTTCACTACCGGGATGGAGGAGGTACATGGGAGACACAGACGCTCCCTTCCTAGCTCCCTCGAGTGCGAGACGTAGTCAACATAGGAGAGGGTTGTTGTGAGACATAACCTAGCATTGTTCAGGATCTCCATCTCCGTTCAGAATGGGGCAGCTATGGTACAAGTCACCATGGTACAGGTTCCCTGGGGAGATATCCAGCACTGGAACCTCATACAGAATTGCATGAGTGTAATAAGCCAAGATGTTGAGAACTTCTGCAATGGCTGGACCCACTAGGCCTGGGTCCCATCACCATTTATGTTACTGGTTCTACCTGTAAATGCCGTGCTGGCCACATGCTATCTTATCTTATCTTGAGCCATCAGCTTCTCAGTTTTAATAGAGCCATTTTAAGGTTTTTGTATGACTACACGTTAAACATTCAATTGGATAATATCCACAGTAATTACATTTTCCTGTGAAATATTTGGCCTTGATAGGTTGTATGTAACTGAGATGAATGAATGTATTTCCAAACCTACTTCCGAACCAGTGCTCAGACGAGTGCATAGGAGCATAATGTAGGATGTGGAGGGGCACATTTTAAACAATGAATCCGGAAACTTAGATTTTGTTTACCGGAGTCAGCAGAATTGTGTTCAAATCCTACCAATGAAACCTGACATAGTTGTATCAGTTGTCAGCCCATAAAGATGTCCGCTTATCGTTGCTGAAAATGACCCTTTAAAATCATGCCTAAAAGTTTGGATTCTATCCACATGAAAAGACACATGCGCAGCATTTTGGATTTTAAAATACATTGTTTACGACATTGAATGTGAATTTGATCTAATTATGTAGCATACAGGACATGAAAGAAATGCCCCCAGATGTTAAGGTTTTAACATACTTTTATGTATTCATTTCAAATTAATACAAACACCAAGCTATTTTAAGTTTGGGAGACTAAAATGCACACAGATACACACACACACACACATTCACAGAACCATATGGAAATAAATAATCACAGGAAAAAACAAGAAGAAGCCAGAAAGATCACAGACAGAACACTTTGTATCGAGACATTAAAGATGGCGTCCGCTTCCTCTCTCCTCGCCTAATTACCACGCTCATCTCAATCAATAGCAGGCAAGGTGATTGTCTGGTTAACATTCTCCTTACATCCTCTATCAAACAGGCTGTATTCCCTTCATCTCCCCCACTCCCACACCCCGACTCCCCCTTTCTTCTCTCTCCCTTTCTACAACTCTCTCGCCCTCTTCTCTCTTTCTCTCACTCTTTCAGCTTTCAGCCCCTATTCCTCTCTCTCTTCTCTCTCTCCCTCTCTATCCTTCTGCCCTACTCACCCTTGCCCCCCCTTCTCTTTCTCTCTGTCTCTCTCTCTCTCTCCCCTCTCTCTCTGTCTCTCTCACCCCGGGCCTCACCTGGGGACCGTCTAAAAGGGGGTAAAGCAACAACACTCTCATACTATCAGGAGCGGTGATCTAATTCCCTCTCGTCCATCTACACACACATTCAATTTGTCAGGACGTGCAGAGGAGTCTCTGGCGAGGTGTTTGTCTGAATAGATCTGGCAGTAGCTTGGTGTGTGTGTGTGTGTGTGTGTGTGTGTGTGTGTGTGTGTGTGTGTGTGTGTGTGGGTGTATGTGGTTGTGTGTGTGTGTGTGATCGTGTGTGTGTGTGTGTGATCGTGTGTGTACATGTATGTGTGTGTGTGTGTGTGTGTGTGTGTGTGTGTGTGTGTGTACATATATATGTGTGTGTGATCGTGTGCGTGTACATATATACTGTATGTGTGTGTGTGTACATATATACTGTGTGTGTGATCGTGTGTGTGTACGTATATATGTGTGTGTATGTGTATGTACATGCA
>OMKP01057437.1:0-10509 GCA_900302375.1 Bathygadus melanobranchus | reverse complement strand
GAAAGTTGACAGAAGTGCTGATGAACGAATGGGGGCGCTTCCGCGGCCTGTGATTGACGTGCCGACGCACGGGCAGTGAATTATGGGATTTGTAGTATTATGGTGGCGTGTATGATATACCAGCGGGCCAGCTCTAATAGTAAATAGATTTTGTCATAGATAATTCCAAAGATAATTCATTCACGGGCCGGATGTGGCCCGCGGGCCTTGAGTTTGACACCTATGGTCTAGATCATTACAATAGGTGTTTTACTGACAGTTGGTCACAATCGATACAGACCATTAATCTTGGTATGTCAGATAAGTTGTGATGCATGCTGTTAAAAATCAATTCCAACATAACACGCAATTCCAAGTATTTATTATATAATAACATAGCCTTTAATCCATCGTAAAGGTCGTAAAGGCTTGATTAAACTAAGAGCAAGCAAATCGCTAAGAGTAGGCAAACATCGCTCCACCAAGTCGCAACTCTTCTCTATTTTGGAGCTGCAGTGGTGGAACGAGCTCCTGACTGATGTCAGGACAGCAGAGTCGCTCACCAGCTTCCACAAGAGACTCAAGACTCACCTGTTCAGAGTTGACCTGGACTCTGCATCGCTTCCCTCCTTAGCATTGTGTAGTATCTTATCCTGGCTATCTTGCTGTTCACCAGCAAGGGGTCAACCTAGCAATTATTAAGTGCTTAAAACTTGTGCTATTGAAATCTTAGTGTACCGTTAGCGATATATTGTTGTTTCACTTTTATTGTAAGTCGCTTTGGACAAAAGCATCTCCCAAATGCCCTGTAAATTAAACAAATCATGTTCACATGAGTCATGTCTTTCCACATTTTAGATTATTTTGCATCATCTGGAGCCATGAGTCATCTCAACTTCAAAATATCATTATCATCAATACTTCATTCCTACCTCTGCTAGTCTTCCCCTCCTTTCCATCATTGTGTTCTCTCTCTGTCTCTCTCTGTGTGCGTCTGCATCAGCTCCACACTCTGCTGGCTCACCAGGCGATACAGCCAGCCAGCCTAGTTCTGTCACTCCTCGCCCCTGTTGGTCAACGTATTTTCCCCATCACCTGTTTTCCCATCCAGCCCAGCTCTCTCACACCCGATTTCACTCTAATCTCATCTAATGTGATTACCGGACCCTTGATTAATTGAGGCAGGTGTTTAAGTGCAGATTGGAGGCCAGGAGGAGGAGGGTGGAGTGGTGGTCCCAAAGGGATGGTTTGGAGACTAAAACACACGGCGTAGGTCCGAGCTCTGTGGTGACGTGGTGGGTGGGGTTGGGTGGAGTGTTGGCAGACAGATTGGTGCACTGTTGGCTACACCTGACATACATTATGCTGTCATGTCAAAGGTCAAAGGTGGAGCACATTGAGAAAGGAGAGAAAGGGCTCTATTTGACTGCTCTTAGACGATTTAGTCTGGCCCTCAAAATGCGATCTATTGCGCTGCTTGACGAGTATATCGTCCACCCTATTAGGAAAACATGAGAATATTTAGTTCTACATTACTGTCCGCAGTTTGATGTAACATACTGTGAAAAGGAACCCGCGGGGAGGCTACAACAGGAAGCTGCCGGGGCTTCTCGATCGTGACCGATGTCCTTTTGCGCACCACCACACCACAACACAACAAACAAAGCTCGCCGCCACAGATGATGGATGGCGGAGGCAGCGGTAGCTCGGCCCCACCAGATCAGTGCAGCATTACAGCAGGGCACATGACTTATAGATCAGCCCGTGGACGCGTCCAGGACCGTGACAGCGCTGTAATACCCAGGTCGCACATGTCAACCCTGCACGTGGTTATTCTCCGAGGCCGGTCGTCCATCATGGCCTTCCAGAGGCTAATGCCTCCTATTTGTATGCAACAGGCAGACTCTTTAGCCCGTCAACTTCATTTGTCTTCTCTGGCTCTTGAAGGGAAAGGAAATTTACATTGAATATGTTGTGGTAGCCCCCCGGGTCATTGTTATAGGGACAAAGAAGCATGCATACATTTAACTATAAGCAGAGAAAGTAGCAATAAGGGCCAGGATGAGTAACTCCTCTGCTGTAGCCTTAAAGGGGCCCTGTTTTACCACCAGGCGTGAGGCCAATTGCCTTTACAATTTCAAAATCTGTCCACTAGCGACTTGAGTGGGAGTCATCAAGTGGGAGTGTCCACCCAGGTGTATGATGACTGATCCACCTCGCCCACCTCACCCACCCCACCCTTTACAATAATATGTGGTGCTTGTTGTTGTCTATGTGGCTATCCTAGCATAAATCCATATGCTTTCAAATATGAACAAACTCAAAATATGATAATAGTCCGCCCCCCGCCACTCCTGCATACAGGACGGTGGTAGTTAAGAGGTTAAATATACGTATCTCTCTGTGATGTAGCTATCGTTAGTCTTCATTATGCAGGTTGTAATTGGTTTGCTGTGTGATCTTACCAAACGTGAATTCATTCATATTTCTGTCATTAGAGAGGAACTTTGGTGAGGGACTAGAGATTCCTGCTACTACACAAAGAATAGCACAGCCCTTGATCTTCCAAAGGTGACCAACATCAAAGATCTCACACTTACTGCCATTATTCCTCAAAGTGCACAGCATCAAATCATATGAGCTACTTCTCACATTTCATAACTCTGGTTCCCTGGAGATTTTAATTCCTATAGCGAGAAAAATCTGAACATTTTAATCACAGGTGCAGTGAAGGATTATGAAATTGATTCCATACAAAAGGAGAACACACCTTCACTCTCTGTTTAAGAAGTGGGTGAATGTTCTGTGGTGAAGGGTAGTCTAGTGGTTAGGGTGTTGGATTCTCATACAAAAGGTCCTCAGTTCGAACCCCAAAGGCCTCAGATGTCTAACCCTCACAAACAAGAAAAAGTCTCTTTGGATATGAGAGTCTAAATGACAAGACTAAATATTTCATGCGTGCGTTTGTATTGAATATGGGAGGTATAGCCACACAGAGGAAAAATGTGTATGTGCAGATATAAGTAAAGGTTGAAGCAAAAGGTAGAATACACATCCTGTTCCCAAGAGCTTACCATGTCATAGAGGGACATGGTGTTCAACAGATGTTTTGACGCGAGTCTAGGTATTTATATGTGAACGCACATTTAGCTGCTATTCCCCATCACCTTCACACACTTGCCTCATGTCATCCTTCACATTGGTGTGAATTATACTCCGCTGACCTTCTCTGTGGTCTCCGTAATGTGCTCGATTCATTTGCTGGTAGAGGGCAATAGCGCTGCTCTGTTTGTCAGCACCGTCCTGGAGGGAAATGTAGATCCATAATATCCCGCTTCTGCTGTGACTCATGGCTCACCCTAAGTGTGCTTTGACCACCACTCGCCTCATTGTAGGAAAGCACCCTACCAAGAACGATGCCATGCGTTACAAACCAAGGGTCTCCAACTGTTTTCAGTCCATAAAACCCCTCGGTGGATAGAGATACATAGCAAGGGCCCCTTGTTTTTAATTTATTTTTATGGAAATGTTGCCATTTTAATTGCATTTAAAGTCTGGCCAAAAGTAGCATTTATAATGCTTTGTTAACCTACTTACATACTCAGTAATGATGCTAAGAAGGTTGCAGAGAATTTTCTACATGATTATTATTATATTACTATGGAAGCCTACCTCTTACAAATTGATCCTTTCTACTTCATATGGAAGTAGTAGACTAGTTTTTAAAATGTAAAAGACAGTGCACTGCAGTACTCCATGGACCCCCTAGGGGTCACAGACTCCTGGGTGAACACTGCTGTATTATTATGCCATGAATCCTTATGGGGCCATGCACTGACATGTTGATGATGTGGTCAGGTTAATATTGGGTTTACCTTAGACCCACAAAGCAGACTTTAGATTCATATTTAAAGTCTGGTCAAATCTGGGTGAAAGGGGCGTTTCGCTTTCTTTCGGTTCATATTTTTTCGACCAATCATGTAAAGTCAACCTCTTTGAAATCCCACACTTACTGCCATTATTCCTCCAAGTGCACAGCATCAAATCATATGAGCTAATTCTCACATTTCATAACTCTGGTTCCCTGGAGATTTTAATTCCCATAGTGTGGGTTTTTTGAAAGACTAAAATCAGAACATGACATTTTAATCACAGGTGCAGTGTAAGATTGTGAAATGGATTCCATACAAGAGGTGAACATGCCTTCACTCTCTGTTTAAGAAGTGGGTGAATGTTGGTGCAGAATAGTCTAGTGGTTAGGGTGTTGGGCTCTCACACAAAAGGTCTTGAGTTCAAAGGCGGCAGAAGTCTAACCCTCACAAATTACAAGAAAAAGTCTCTTTGGATATGAGTCTGCTAAATTTGTATTGAATATGGGAGGTTTAGGAAGATAAAATGTATTTTTATTTGTGTTCTCCACATATAAACAGCCAGAAGCTCATTGCTACAGAATGTTTCCCAACATCTTTAAACACACTTTATATATAGTTGATGTGGTTATATTTATTGGCCATGCATTTGTAAATCTACAGTCAATTGTGAATTAAAATGTCTCTTTGGCTTCTGTTCAGTTGTGTACTTTCCATTCTCTACTGAGAAAGCTGATTTACTCAGGGCGTTGTGTTTTAATTGATATTTAAAGTTCTGTACTTGTGATTCACTCCCATTGCTACTAATTAGTGCTGTCATCCTTTTTCATTTTTGATGACTCAGTTTATTCTCTGAACAATGTGGCTCGCTCAGGAGTGCATGGGCCTCTGGCCTCTATGACTATATACAATCACTGGTGGTGTGTGTGTGTGTGTGTGTGTGTGTGTGTGTGTGTGTGTGTGTATGTGTATGTGTGCTGTCCAGAGCCAAAGCAGTGGGCAGATGGTGTGGCGGTCCAAGTCAAAGAGAATGGTGAGGAAGGGTGAGGAAGAGGAGGAGAGGAGGGACATGATCATACCAGCTCTCAGGGAAGCTCTGACCAAGCAGGGTAAGTCTCCATCACCTCCGGCATCCATCTAACTGCTTCATCTGAGCTTTCCTCTCATCAAGTAGACTGTGATCTCAAATCTATCTGTGTGTGATTCTGATTTGTCATCTAAACTGTTGTTTCTCTTATTGTGCACAAATACCGCTATGTAGAAATTAGGTTTGTTTGTGACTGATCACAACCCCATAGTCTTGTGTTAGTAATCTACTTTCTGGTTAGAAAGCCAGAATAGTCTTGTGTTAATAGTCTACTTCCTGGTTAGAAAGCCAGAATAGTCTTGTGTTAATATTCCGGTTTCTGGTTAGAAAGCCAGAATAGTCTTGTGTTAATAGTCTACTTTCTGGTTAGAAATCCAGAATAGTCTTGTATTAACAGTCTAGTTCCATCATAGTCTCTTCTTAATAGTCTAGTTTCATCATAGTCTCTTGTGTTAATAGCTTTGTTTCGGTATAGTATCTTGTGTAATAGTCTGTTCCAGAATAGTCTCTTGTTAATAGTCTAGTTAAGTGGTTCCCAACCTTAGGGTCAGGACTCCACTTGTGGTCGTCTGATCTGGTCTCATAGAGGTCCTGTTTATACAAGCTGACTGCCAAACGATAGCCATGAGCAAACTACTACTAATCACTTGTGGTGCACTTATGTTTACTGGGACATTGTTATTACTGGATTAGTCAGATTTTGATAATTGATTGGGTAAAAACAACGTGTGTGTGTGTGTGTGGATGCAGATACACAAAAGTTAAAGTTGGGCTCACAAACATTTTCAGAGTGACAAATGATGGGGTCACAGGCCAAAAAAGTTTGGGAACCGCAGGTCTAGTTTCTGGTATAGAGCTAAAGGCTCCTACCTACTAGTTAAAGGGCCGGCTTTGGCAGTACACACTACATAACTGGTCCTGACGATCAGTCTTACCTCGCTGCCGGGTCGATGACTGGGATCATGCGGGGTACACACATGAAGACTCGAGGCGAAATAGGAATCCTGTTCCACAGTAAACGTTATGTTTCCAAACCACCATCTGTTGGCTGTCACTTCTCTGGCCACGGGTAATTCATTTTAATGATATCATCTGCGTCGCTTTGCTAAAAAAAAAAAAGAACAAATCATTCAAATTCAAATCGATACGCCACAGCTGCTGATCACGATTGCATGCATAAAAGTGCGGCCTTCTCAAGGGCAAGAGACGGCGTGTTTCTTTAAGCTAACGTGGAGGGATGGCACAGAGTTAATCCCTTTATGTCGAACACCTGCACACGCTCTCAGTTTCAAGCTTTCAATCGCCATGTTAGGGTACAACGTTAGCTCAATGATTGTATTGATTGATTGTATGCTTGTCTTATCTCATTTGCGCTCCCTGGTTTCCAGGCTTTGAGGCATTGCTTTTAAACAGCAAAGTAAGTTATTTAATTTGATAGATTAGAAGACCGTTCTCCGATAGATTTGAAAGCTTTGTGTAAACAGGATGTTGGCTTCTTGCACTATTGTGGGCCTTCAAGAGGAATTCCTGGAGAGGCAGGTTGAGCGATTTATTTTGAGCTTTACAATTCGGACATCATTTTAATTTTAATACTTCACTTGTCTTTCACAGTTGATTTTGTTGTACTTATCTGGTGTTAATCATGTACATGGTTCAGGACGTGATGTGACTCCTTAGTCCCTTTAGAGGGGTCAGGATGTGTCATGTAATGCCTCTGAAGCCCTTTGAGACTGTAACTGTTAGGGCGACACAAAACAATAACATTGACAATGTTATTCCACCGTCTTTGTTCTCTTGCTGGACTGCAAGTAGCCAGATGAGTGGTTCCGGGCAGAAGTGTGTCCAATGTGAGCTGGTCTTCTGTTTGCATGCAGAGCCGTGTGGAGCTGAGGTCTGTGTTCCCCAGCAACCTCCCTCCTCTAAACCCCCACAGCTCAGTCCCAGGAGCTCCTCTCCTCTCCTCTCTCCTCTCTCCTCTTCCCCCCCTCTCTTCTCCTCTCTTCTCTCCTCTCATCCTCCCCTCTCTTCTCCTCTCTTCTCTCCTCTCATCCTCCCCTCTCTTCTCCTCTCATCCTCCCCTCTCTTCTCCTCTCATCCTCTCCTCTCCTCTCCTCCCCTCTCCTCTCGTCCCCCCTGCTCTCCTCTTTCCTCCACAATATCAAGCTCTGTTTCCCCATGTTCTCAGTGTGGACAGATCTTCTCTCAGTGGGGGTCAAGATTACAGATTTAATAGATTTGATTATTGGACAAGCTTACAGTTGTGACAGACATTTTCCTTCATGCCTACTTATAGAAAGCCGTAGTACAATAAGCTAATGTGAATTGGACATTTTCAAAGGTTATTTTCATAGATTAGAACTGCTGAAAAATCAGTTACCCCCGGGGTGGACGTTCTATATTCCTAGATTCCCAGTCATTTGTTTTTATTTGAATACCTATTAACACTAATGTCTGTTCATGAATTAAAAGCACAACATTGGAATACAGAGTCTGAGCCACATCTACAGCTGACATTTTTAGGGGTTTTTAAATAGAATGAGCCGGCACTACCCACTGTTCTCTGTGTGTTATTTGACCTTTAGGTTGATGCTTTTTGGCCATTTCCTGCGATGCAGTTCTCAAACCCCCTGGATTGGACTGACAGCTGTTTCATGAAACATTGTGCTGTTTTTACATCAAAACACACCAAATACTTTATTGACCTTTTTTAACATTGCCATTGCAGATAACTACTTTTACTGGATTAATTTGTGTCCGATTTTTACAATTACTTCAGTAATTTAGCGGCATTTGCACTTTTATCCAAAGCAGCTTAAAAGTGAAGATACACATAATTAAGGAGCAGATGGGGGTTAGGGTGTCTTACTCAAGGAGGCCTACGGGTTAACCTGCTTCGTAATGTACCCAACACTTACCTCAAAGCTGCACTGCTCCAGCTTTCACACCTTGAATTTGTCATCCCAGTACCACGGAGGATCCATACCCCACACTGTGCTGAGTAGATCGACCTACCTGGGAGAGGTCAACAGACATACAGCTAGGCCCTGCGTTCTCCTCCGCTAACATACCCCTCCTCCCCTTTTAGTCTCACTTGATCATTCGGCACGCATACACATGAATGGTGTTGGGGAGCGTTTATTCGTCAAATTTTGTGCTTGCGAACACATCCCTCGATGATGCTATCACGGAGCTTTCAATGCTCACCCAGCAGGCTTAGTTGGGTTCTCTGCAGGGCCCGGAGTCTCGTCCACCTGCTTGAGATGTGAGATGTGGCGCATGTGCCCGTGTGCATGCTGAGCAGCAAGGTTAGCCGAGGGTAAGGGCAGCTGTTGAGGGATATGGGCCCGGGATAGCAGTTTGATGCTAGTGCGGTGTGATGCTTCACCCCGTGGTGGAGGAATTAAAAGGGCAGCACGCCAGAGAGGGAACACAGAGCAGCTTTCTGTCCACATTTTGGTCAAATCTTTGTTTTGTAAACAAAACGAAGGCATTGGAGATCGATGGCGAGGTTGTCTTTTATTCGATGCAGATAGTTTACCATTCATGGCTCTGTTACATATGACATTTTCCTTTTCTTCCTTCCTTTCTGTCCATTCTGCCTGTCCTTTGTGTATGGTTGCAGTGGTGGAAGACGTACTCAGATCTTTTACTTCATTAAAAGTAGTAATACACTGTAGAAATGCTCTGTTACAAGTAAAAGTACAGCATTTAAAATGTTACTTAAGTAAACGTACAACAGTATTAGTAGAGAAAATAAAGCAGAAAATAGAAATACTCAAGTAAAGTACAGGTACCTCAGATGTGTACTTAAGTACAGTAATTGAGTAAATGTAATTAGTTACATTCGACCATTGTTTGGTTGTATGTAGTTTCCTAATTAAAACCAAAACATTGAAGGTCTTTTATTCCCCCTTCCCATGTGCTGTGTCCTATTGGCTATACTCTAATGATAATAGAACAACATCCTAGTATTACTGTCTTAATCGTTTTCAACATAACATGAGTCTGTCAGTATGCCGTTGGTCGGCCAGAAGCTAAGTGTTGGAAGAAGGCAGTAGAACAGTACAGTTACCATTATAGAGGGGGAAAATCAATGGGAACCTATGGGAACCTATGGGAACCTATGGATCCCACGGACACAGGAATCGATAGGTTGATCCTCCTAATATTAAGATATCAGTCCAGGCCATGCAATATTATCTGAGATTACGTTGTTGATGTTTTGTCATGGTGTTTTTATATATAGCGTATATACATCTTTTCACTGTTGTCTCTGTGTGCAGGGTACAAGCTGATTGGCAGTCACTCTGGTGTGAAGCTATGCAGATGGACCAAGGTTAGCTGTCTCCTCCCTAGACCAAATATACAGTATACACTGTTTGACCTCTGTTAGCCAAACCAAAGACAGTTTAACCTCCGTTAGCAAAACCAAATATATAGTTTAACCTCCATAAGCCAAACCAAACATATAGTGTAACCTCCGTTAGCCAAACCAAACATATAGTTTAACCTCCGTTAAACCAAACATGCACTTCGACCTCTCTTAACCAAACTAAGTTCCAACCACACTGTTGTTGACGTGAATGAGTGCTCTCTGTTGTCCAGTCCATGTTGCGCGGCCGAGGTGGGTGCTACAAGCACACCTTCTACGGCATCGAGTCCCACCGCTGCATGGAGACCACCCCCAGCCTGGCCTGCGCCAACAAGTGTGTCTTCTGCTGGAGGTGAGCGGAGAACACAACAGCTCTACTGGCAATATGCCTGGAAAACAGTATTCCCCAACCTTGGGATCGCTTGAAACCCATATGGGATCTCTAAACGTAAACTTAAAAGGGCGAAGAGTCCCTTGTATACACAACCAGACCTAATGGCCTAATTAATTATTTGTAGCCATGAGCCAGAAGTTGGGGTCACAATCATTTTCTGACCTAAACATGGGGTCAATAAAGGTTAGGAACCACTGCACTCCGGTCCTAAACCCCAGGCATAAGTAGTTCCCTATCCTTCCATCAGGGGGCGGGCTAGAGCCTATCACTGAGGACATGAGTCAGGAATACAGCCTGCAAGGGATTTCAGTATACACACACACACTAGTCAATATACAGCAGTAATTAGCCCACACTGCACATGTTTAAAGTACCTCAGCACCGTGATAATGAGGGCTGTCGGCACCAAGCAAGATGCTGACTTGCATACAAAATGCAGATATGATGTTGTTACCGCTACATAACCATCTCTCACATGGGCAAATGTGAGACTGACCCAGTCCAACTCCCAAGTCTTAATTGCTTTATTACTATTTCTCTCGCAATCTCTACTCTCTGCATCACTCACATTTTCTCCAACATTTATCCCTCTCTCTCTCTCTCTCTCTCTCTCTCTCTCTCTCTCTCTCTCTCTCTCTCTCTCTATATATATATATATATATATATATATATATGTGTATATATATACATATATACGTATATATATACATATATATGTATATATATGTACATATATATATGTATATATATACATGTATATATGTGTATATATATATATATATATATATATATGTATACATAAGTGTAT
>OMKP01057432.1:0-11260 GCA_900302375.1 Bathygadus melanobranchus | reverse complement strand
GGCTCTGTAATCTCAACCCACGACTTCTCCTCATACCGGGGAAAGACTGCCCCCACATGGACCTACTCGTCTCCATCAAGAACGTTACAGTGTCTCGACCGCGAGAAACCTCGGCGTGGTGCTGGACGATCAACTGTGCTGCAACCCCAACATCACTGCAGTGGCCAGATCCTGCAGAATTATTGCTCTCTACAACATCCGCAGGATGTTGTAGAGAGCAACCCCACCCCTCCTGGATCCTTAGCACTTCCATATTTGTACGTCTTGGCTCTTTGTAGGATCTTGTACGCTGGTATGTCCCGGCACTTGAAATATAACTTAGCTTGTGTAGCATCTTATCCTGGCTACCTTCTGTTGTACAGTAAGGAGCCAACCTTGCAACTGTAAGCTTGTAAACTTGTTCTATTGACCTGGCAACCAGGAATGCTTGTAACTTGTTCTGTTCTAATTGCACTCTACCTTCAGCGATATATTGTTGTCTCCCTCTTTCGACAAATGTGTTACTTTTTTGTAAGTCGCTTTGGATAAAAGTGATTGCCAAATGCTCTAAATGTAAATGTAAATGTTTCACAAAGAGGAATCCCCGACAAGTCTGTCTTGTCCCTAAACGCCGTTTTAAGTCACAAAACATGCGAGAAGGGGCTCTTCCAAAATGGATGTCTAGAAGAAGCTAGCAGTTGAAGTTGTTTGTGCGCTGCTTTGTGGCGAAAAAACAAGGAGGAAAAGGAATAAAATATGGAGGCAAGAATGGTTGGAGAGATGCGCGCAGCAAGGATTGTCTGTTCTGCAGAGAGAGTTGGAGGTAAATAAATCATTTCGACTGAAAATTACTCACCCCCCTTACTTTCCTCTCACCATCATTGGCTGTAGGTCGTGGCTGCAGTCATTGCCAGTCGCAACACCTTTCACATGAAAGTCATTCACGGGAGTGCGCTACAATATGCCTCCGATTTTGGGCTTTTGTCTCTTGTCCTGACCCTGATATTTATTTTTCCTTTCATTTTTTTTCTCTCCATATTTTAGCAGCAATAGTGGATGCAACCTAGTTCTTGTTCATGCCTATACCAGTTGTCATACGTGATGAAGATCGGAGTAGAGCGAGGCCTTAATGATATTAAGGAACCAATTTGTCTCACCTGTATAGTTAATGACCATGGCTTTCCCAAACACGGATGGAGAGTACTTGGGGTTGGGCAGTTTGGTGTTGAGGTAGAGCTTAAAGTTGGGGTCGTAGTCCACCTCCTTATCGCCCAGCACGATGACCTGCCTCCCCTCGGTGCCTTTCATGTTCTTCTCCAAGACGTTGTCGATGACGGGGTCGATGTACTCGTCCACATCCTGGAACAGGAAGGGGAAGCCATACTTGATGGCCATCTCCAGCTGCTTCAGAAAGTCGGGGTCGTTGAAGGAGGAGATCTGCCACAAAGGATCGACAATATTACCCATCATTCTTTTGGGGTATTTCCAACTCTGAGACTATGACATCAAAATGTACAGCATGTGTCTTTTTTGTTGTTGTAAATGGTCATGCCTTGAGGTTGTTTTTCCCCTCCTTCTTCTTGATCCAGTTGAGGGCCTGCTGTTGGGGGTCAATGCACATGGGGAAACGACTGGCCCTTGTGGTCAGGATCCCGTTCTGGACAGACAGCTCGTCTGGGGGCAGGCCTTCTGACCCCCACCTGCAGGGACACAAGGTTCATGGCTAGATAGCAGTGTGCCTCATTCAACAATGTGCTGCAAAATAGTTGTTCATGATAAACCCATAGGTTATGGAGTGGAAGGATTATAAAATATATAAATAGACAAACACATAACGTGCCATGCAAGAGAAGGCATAACACTGGCTACACACATTCAAATAACATGCCAAGACTAGTGCACAGATATATGCCTCCCCCCAGAAGTTCTGCTAGAACATAGTAGGTTATAGCAAGAGTGTTGACAACACAGCTGTGAGGCAGCCTTCTGTGGACGTTGGTTATTTGGCGTTTGTGTGCAAAGCACATACACTTGCTCACCTGCTGATCTCCACCTCGTCGGTCAGCAGCACCTCCACTTTGAAGGGTTGGCTGAAGGGGATGCCTCTCTCCCGCACGTCCTTCTCCCACACCTGGTACACCATCTCGTTCCTGAAGTCCCAGCTGAAGGCTCCTTCGTAGCTGAGGAAGGCGGCGCCGATCAGGCAGTCACCAAGGAGACGCAACCGCCGCTGCTTGAGCTCCACCAGGTCCAGGCTCCAACTAATACATGTGTATGAAGGACCAGTGACATGCATGAAGTTAAAATACAATTTCTAAAATGGTGTGCTGGCAGCTCAAGGAAGGTCGAATACCAGTTGCCCTTGTTGTCTATATTTGTATGTGATTGAAAGGGTCTAACATAAGATTGTATTTTTCTTCAATTCTATTCAACTGTATTATTATAATACATTTGAACATCTATTTTACAGCCCTGGCATAATAGATTTATTTTTAAATTTTAAATTCTAAAACATTGATTTTGAAATTGAAAAGCTAAAACCCTTGTACACAAAGCATTGTTGAGAGTCCCTGTATGTGTTAATAATAATAATAATAATAACTTAGATTTATATAGCACCTTTCAAAAAACCCAAGGTCGCTTTACAGGAGTAAGTGAGTTAGTGCTGTGTGGGGTCTGTGTGGTGTGTGTGGTCCATGGATGTGTTAGTGCTGTGTGGGGTGGGTGGTGGTAGTGTCCCCCTCCCTCACCGCTCATTCTCAGAGCCCAGACCAGAGATGAGTTTATCGGCAGCGATCAGTCTCCTCTCCATGAGCTCCGCCTCCTCCTGCAGGAGCTGCTTCTCGGCCATGGCTGCCTCATACTTCTGCCCCAGCGCCCCCAGCTCCGTCTGGATGTCACCCAGCTCCTTCTGGATGCGCTCCAGCTCCCGCTTGCTCTGGAAGAAGTTTTTCTCCAGGCGAGCCACCTAACACACAACCGCACACAAGATAGATATATGTTATCACTTGATTTCACACTTCCACTTAAAGCTGCCAGCTCTAAGCTGCAGCTTTAGGAACAGGTGGATCCTATTGAATCATGGCCCAGCTCTAGTCCTCTATATGTATGAATAAATATCATGCCACAGCTTTTGATTACCTTCTCTCTTTTGGGCTTTATTTCCTTACTGACGTCGCAGTAGCCCATCACAGCCTCCACAAACTTCAGCATTCCCGAGCCAGCCTTGCTGATGGCCTGCATCTCATCAAAGCTAGTGTTGAGGTGCTTTAGGAAACCTGACCAATGGGAATGGAAAGAAACAAACATCATCTACAAACAACTACATGAATGCCAATGCAAAAAAAAACACGTTATATACAATCAAATAAAATGTGCTCATGATTTTGATTTGACTTTGAAAATATTTCCTTGTTAGCTCATCTCCCATTGATATTATGCATTTTTTTTGTTTTACATTAAAGTCAAATTGAAATGTGTATTTGATTGTGTTGCATATCTGAGTGGATGGGAAAAACATTCTAACCAATTACAACAGTTGATCTACTTTGAAAGTAAGCAGTACACACTGAAATCACCAACGACATCCTGAATAACCATAATGATCACATCCACTGTAGATGCCCCAGTCTAATGCCGCGTTTCCACCACAGGCACATTACCCAGGAACTAGGAATCTTTGGAGGAACTTGGTGTGTTTCCACCACAGGGACCAGCGTCTAAATGAAGTTCTGGGGACTTTCCAAAATTTCAGGAACTTTTAAGGTGAAGGTGGGGCTTGAAGCACTGAACATTTGTCATGAGAGTCCGTCTCAGTCATCTCACGGGCGAACTCTGCAATAGCTCGTAAAATGTGTTTGCTTACTTTAAAGGTCCTTTTACATCAGGCACGTAGCAACTAAATGTCATGAAGAAGTGAAATAAAAAGCAGACAAACAAACGCTGTTTACGGCAACATGAATATAATAATTAATTATATTTATATAGCAAAGCACTTTAATATGCAGCATTTTCCAATATGAATCACACTGGTTAAAAAGAGATGGACAGATGAATTCAACCCTCAACCTCATGCAGCCTAGTGAAGACGAGCTTACGTTCGTCCTATCACGAAAATATCTTTTATAATGGAGTTTCACTTTTTAATCCAAGTGTAAAATAGTGTCATGAATGGCAGTTTGCAGATGAGGGGGATTATGATAAATGGGTGTAGGTGCGCATTTGGAGCGTTCATTAATACGTCCATGTTTTAAAAACAGCCGTCCCTTTTTCATACGTCAGCGGACTAATTTGCCAAATTTACATGGGTCTTTAGACTGCGGTGGAAACGCAGACCGGAAGTTTTAAGTTCCTGAAATGTTCCTGGGACTAAAAGTCCCTTAATATCTTGTTTTATTTGGAAAACAGGTTACATTACAAATGTTTTTTCAAAGTATGTTATTCATGAAGCAAAAGTACCTCTGACAGTCTTAACCTGGCTGGGGTTGATGGCATCACAGTCCATCTCCATTAGTGAGCGCAGGAAATTAGCCTCTGACATCATCCCCTTGGCCGCCTTCCAGCTGATCTCCTTGTGGCCCCTCATCACTAGGATGCACTCACACACCACCTGCACCTGTTTAGGGGGCTTGGCAAAGGATCTAACCAGGCCCAGTACGGGGAAAATAAGCCATTGAGAAGAATGATAAGAACAAATGTGTGTTGCTGTGTATGTTGGACTGCAATAAACAGGATGTTGCATTGTTGCCTATATTGTCTAGAAATACACACCTTGGCACATTGACATTCCAAAGTCCTTAGTTTGGCTGCAGGTTATCATTGAGGTTAATCTTGGACATATACGGTTTGACTTTTAAAGTGGAAGCAGCACCTGATCTCAGTGACGTCAGACTTCTCGAGGTCCTGCAGGGCGGCACGTGCAGCCTCCAGAGCAGGCAGGGCCTCGGCTAGGGAGCTCTCAGCGTCCATCTTCTCTACCGCGATCACCTTGTTTTGCTCCTCAATCTCTTTGGCCTTGTCCTCCGCCAGCACCTTCTTCTCTTCGGCTGGTAGATCAAAAGGTCCGTCAAACAATACGACGTGACTTCCACTCTATTACAACATAAACAGTGATACAATATTGCAATTGTTTTGTTTTTTATTCGAAATTGAAATTAAACTAAAGGGAAGGCACCCCCTTTAGAGACACATAGGTTATTGCAGTTTCTGTTCCTTATTCAAACTAGTGCCAAAGATCATATTACAATTAAATGCCAAATTAGATGCCCAATCAAAACAACTGGACATCATTTAGAAATCAATTAAGAATCAATTAATTGCAATGACTTTATTTTTGTTTATATCTGTTTTGTTTCAGTGTACATTTCAGATTTGTTTCCTTGCATTGTGTTAACATAGCGTTTACTGATATTAGTAGACAGACAGAATTTTGTGTCCTTACTGACCCGCAGTGGTGTTGGTGGAAATCTCCTGCAGCAGCGTTTCACAGGCGATGGATTTCTCAGCCAGGACCACCTTCTGTTCAGCCAGCTTGGTGTTGAGTTCAGCTAGCTGACCACTAGCCTCCTCCAGCTTATCCAGTCCTCCTTCCAGGCGCTTGCACTGAGCTGAGGAGGAGACAGATGCCACTGAACCATCGCACACATGCACAAAACGTACACTTTGCTCTCACATAGTCGGGTGATGTTGTCCTCTGATGTTGAAATAGCTTAACTACATTGTGTAGTAGAAATAGCATCTAGCATCCTCATAACTAATCCCCAATACCTTGATTTTGTGACTGCATTAAAAATACATTTTAAAAACTGGATATCATTGACATTTCATTTTCTCGGGAATAAAGAGTTTAGGAACACTGTCGAGGGCCCCTGCTTCTTACCGAGGATGTAGTGGTCCTTGTCCTCCAGCAGCTTGACATAGGTGCTAATGAAGTCTAAGTAGTTCTTGGGAGTGACGTAGTTGCTGCGCCGGAGCTTCTGCAGGAACATCTTGCTGTATTCTCCCACGGATTCGTGAACCATACGCACGTGGGCTATCACGGCTTCCGAGAGGGATTCTGGGACCATCGGGTTCTCTCCTGTGTCAGTAATGATCACATTATCACAAAAATGAAGCCTTTTTCACTCTTTCTGGTTTTTGGAGAAATTAATATTTGTCTACGAACCCAGGAAAGAGTAAGCCACTGCGTGTAAGGCCTGTGGCGGCCATGGCAGGAACCAGTCTATTCCTGTGTTGTTCACCAGGCCTGAGAGAGAGAGAAATAAAGCATGACATCCAAGCCCAAAAAAGTGAAGGGTGGAGTGTGTGTGGTTGGTGACTGGTTCAAGCAGCCTCACCTGGCCCGAGTCAGGCTGATTAGCCTGGCTGGGTGAGGCTGCACACCTGTGGTGCATTGGCTAATCAATGCCCACAGGTTAAACCAGCCACCAACCACACACACTCCACAATGAGCAAACACAAGAAAAGCAGGCCATCCGTGCTGTGCTGGCGCTCACCAGGGAAGTTCCTGCAGCGTGTGCGCAGCGTATCTCCCACAGGGGACATCCCCAGGACAATGTGCAGGTTGTTGGCACTTTTGTTGACAAAGTACTGCCACACACTTTCTTTGGAATGTGCCGCGCCCATCTTCATGGCCTCATCTCTGAGCTGGTTGAGAAGAGACTCCTTCTCATCATCGGGGAACAGCGCGGGAACGATGCCTGTTGTGTGTGGCGGGGAGGAGCGAGACAAGACATGAGAGACGGCTCAGCTGTCAGCTTCTTAGCCTAACTAGTAGACTGATTGTCTACTAGTTGGGTGTTTTGGCGGGGACTAGTCTGGGATCCAGCAGTCCTGCTATTTTACAGCATAACTTCTGGGGGGAGACTGCACAGAGCCCGAGCCAGAAACCAAAACTGAAAGGGGCGGAGTTACACCGTGTTTCACTACGGAGATGTTCTCCCAAAAGTAATTTGCGCGAATGTATTTCGCCAGTGGCCAGTCTACACAGTGTTTATTTGAAACCTTTACAGACACTTTTTCTAAGAATGTTGTTGTCTGGGCAGGATGTATTAGCTTGTCTTCCCACCGGGAAAAGTTTACTAGTGCTGGCTGGAGTTTTGCCGTTAGCCAATTACACACTTACAGATCCTCGCCTCCAGAAACATGATTGGTCGAAACATATATGAAACCAAAGACAGTAACGGCCTGTTCACCGAGATTTGCAGATCTGCTATCAGACTTAAGATAATCTAAAGCCTGATGTTTGAGACTAGGGGGGCCACTAACCGGAGGTGAGCATGTTGTTGATGAGCTCCAAGAATCCCTCCTCAGCCACATGGGCATCGGTGAACAGGAACACCATCTTCTTGTTGTCGATGGCCAGCTTCAGGTAGAGGCTCTTCAGGTCTTCGCGGAGGTTTGACTCAGCGTAGCCTCGACTCAGAGTTATCTCAAACACCTGGGGAGGAGCACATTGAGTCACATGATCAAGATAATTATCTCTTTTATATCCTTATCTTTTCTTCTTTTGTGTAATATTTGAAAACATACAGATGTGTGTGATAAAGATGGCGCACACCCAAAAGACATTGGCGCGGGGTGCTGACCAACGAAAAATATACTGCAAAATAAGATAGGTTGCACAGGTATCTTTATTTTGACCCTGACAAAGTATGTATGCCAAAATATTGGTCTGAAAATAAAATGCACAATTCTACAATACAATTCTGAGGTTGACCCATTTCCTATATCACAGATTGCTTGTGTTACAGGAACTTTGTGTAGTAATCCGCTTTTGGTCTGTTATCCTGATGTGTTGTTCTCTGTCTGTTTTTGTTCTCTGTTCTTGTTTTTAATGTATTTTCTTCAGGGACCCCCTGTTAATTTGTCTTGTTTAGGGGTTTTCAACATATACTTTTACAAACCTCGCATCCGGCTGTAAAGGCGGCTAGCTTGGTGAGTGACTGCTTTCCAGAACCACCAACGCCCACCAGCAGCGCGTGGCCACGGCCCATGCGGATGATGCGGTGCACCCTGGTCAGATGCTCCAGGGCATCGTCAAACAGAACCAGGTTCATCTTGGACTTGGTCTCATTGTACTCCTCCAGGATCTCCTGCCAGAGAAGTACAAGTATGTAGTGAAATATAAATACAGAGAGGGAATACTGGATTAATTTTGTATCCAAAGCCATGTTGTGACCATGAGCACCTGGAAGAGTGCTTTAGCTGCATCGTAGTCCTGGATGTCCTCATACACCTTGGGTTCGCTCTCGTTGAGGGCCGTCCTGTAGTCTCCAAATAGAACGGGGTCTCTCATGGCAGCCTCCATGTCCAATTTAAAATGCTCATTGATCAAGTTCTTCAAATGGCCTTGGACCTGGGGGTGAAAAACACAACACAACAGTCTAATTTTAAGGATAGGATTTTTTACAGACAGATGACTGCTGAGAGAAAAATAAAACATCATGTATCTAATCAAAATATAATAATTAAATATGCTGTAGGTAAGATTTAACAGCTATCATTTCATTGTAATTTGGTAGAAATGCCGTAGCCGTCAGCTATTAGTGAGTGAATGCAACATTTCTCAAATGGAGGGATGGAGCAGAGAGGGAGCAGCTACCACATACCGTTTTCGACAAATGTGTTACTTTTTGTAAGTCGCTTTGGATAAAACCTAAATTTAAATGTAAATATATGCAGGTAATGCAGCTGCATTGGGGCCACCAACAGTTTAGGTCCCGCAGGCATAGATTGAAAATCTGAGGCGAGTGGAAGACGTCGTAAAACAGCAAGAGAAGCACAAAGAAGACATCTAGTGGCGAGGGGCGGAAACACAGAAGTGCTAAAACTAGCATTGATTCACAGGGCAGGGGGCCACCAGTGACGGGCAGGCTGCTTTCTTTGACCATCATGCATTGGGGCACAGACTTGTTATGCCACTGAGAGGGAGGGTACGTTTCCTTGGTTCGTTTATTTTCAAAATCTTGCCCTCACTGTTTTCGGCTTTCTTCTTACAACTCTGAAATCTTACCTACAGTAAATTTCATAATTAAACATGTGATAATATCAATACACAAATGATTACTAAAATATACTATATCATTACAAGAGTATATACCACTTATTACCAAGGTTTTGTCTTTTTCATTGATGAGTCTATCGTGGAATACACGCAGGCACTCGTTCCTCCAAACGCGCACAAATTGGGTGACGGTCAAAAACCTAGCAGAGAAACGAGGGCCAATACAAAGCACACATACAGCGTTAGACATGAGAGGAACAAGCAGTGGGCGTGTCATGAATTGATTCAGCCCTCTTCCCACCTCTCAGCATTGGTGAGCGTCAGCCCGTTGTAGACCCGTGACAGGTCCCTGAGGTTGAAGATGTAGTGGAACTTGGAGGGTGTGGGGGGTAAATCTTTGATGACGGCCTTGTAGAGTTCCAGGGTGCAGAATGTCACTTTGTCACACACATTTTGAATCTTCTCATCAAATGGCTGAAAGAGAAGCAGCATACGTTTAGAGAACTTGAGTACTTGATCTGGGCTTAAGAGCAGAAGGCGAGGTTGCTGACCTTAGTGTGACCTCTGAGGATGGACGCATAGATGAGGTGCAGCGACTCCTCCTTGGGGAAGGGGATGTTGAAGACGCTGAAGAGCGACAGGAAGCGCTGGTCCACCTCGTTGCGGCCGCCACCTGCCTTCCCCATGGCAGCGATGAAGCCCAGGTCCTTCAGCAGCTTACAGTTGAGCTCCTTGCCTCGGTCGTACATGCCCCCTCTGTCCAGCAGCAGCTTTAGCAGGGCGATTGGCTGCTGCGTACCGTAGTCGTCCACCTGCGGACAAATGACAACGCTTTGTAGTTGCAGCGTTGACGTGACATCACTTGGCACACATTTTCTGGGGGGGACTAAACAGAATCAGCTATTTCAATTCGCTGTATTTAGTGCAGTGACTGGTTTTGTTGTAGTGTTTCATTGCAAAAGAATCATTGAGCAGGGGTCAATGGCATAATAAAAGAATAATAATAATAATAAGAAGAAGAAAATACAAATACAATGCATTTGTTTATTTTTTTTGGACCGTGTCACCAATCCCAGAACTATTTTAATAAGATTATACATTATTGCTCCCAGACGGGAAATTATGTTATGTTAATTATATGAATACACTGTGTGGTAGTCTAAGAGTTAGAGTAAGCTTTGAGCAGGTATACCCTTGGCATATTCAGGTCATCTATGAAGACCAGCAGCCTCTTCCCCATGGGAGGTCCGTACGTCTCCTTGGTCCTCTTCTCCACGTTAGCCTCTAGGTTCCTTTGCAGGTCCATCGAGGTGGTCCTCGATGACAAGTTAATGATGAGGGTCGTCTGGAAACAAGATGGAACAACAAAAAACAAACAACCACAGGCTTGTGATATGGTGGGGTTCTAATGAATCAAACTAATCCTGAATTTAAAACCGAGTTAGCTGATATCAATGGAAGCAGTTGAGAATGACTAGCTCTGTCAGTGAAGCAAGGGTAAAATATGTGCTTCTCCTTTGACTCTGGGTAAGTGGAAAAGTGGTATTTCCCCAAAACTCAGTACTCCTTTAAAACATTGCGTTGTGGTAAACTCACGGTGGTGTCTACGTTGAGGTTTTTCAGGAAGTTCTGAGTGGTGGCTGTCTTGGAGGTGCCGGATTCTCCCACCAGAACCACAGGTCTCTTTATCTTCACCATCTGCTCAAGCAGCCAGCCAGCTCGGGTCGTGTCCACAGTAGGCACTGGAAGAGGGAGACAGAGGTTCAACAGATTAGCCAAGAAGAGTCACAAAAGTCAGTATTGCCATTTAACACAGTTGCAGCCTCAGAGACCTGTACCAGTCAGTCTACATTAGATGACCCTAACCATACTCCCTGAAAGAGACTTGGAAAGACTTCTAAAATCCAAGTGTGAAAAGGAAACAGAAGGGACCTTGAGAAATAGATATACACTGAACAAAAATATAAACGCAACACTTTTGTTTTTGCTCCAATTTTTCATGAGTTGAAATCAAAGATCGAAGACTTTTTCTATGTACACAAAAGGCCTATTTCTCTAAAATTTTGTTCACAAACTTGTTTAAATCTGTGTTAGTGAGCACTTCTCCTTTGCCAAGATAATCCATCCACCTGACAGGTGTGGCATATCAAGATGCTGATTAGACAGCATGATTATTGCGCAGGTGTGCCTTAGGCTGGTCACAATAAAAGGCCACTCTAAAATGTGCAGTTTTATCTTGAAAAGAGACATTTATTAGGCACTGAACTATGGATTTCA
>OMKP01057414.1:0-14251 GCA_900302375.1 Bathygadus melanobranchus | reverse complement strand
ACTTGAAGAAACGAGAAGAGAAAACATTCTCTTAAGCAAGAGCTAAAGAGGATTTAAATTTCCCTTGGACTTCCACATGTATTATTACACTGCCAAATGGTGCATACATGTTAACTTTCAATGGGGTGTGAATAATGAATTGCATTTGTGTGCCATTTTGTGGCTGCACAAAGTCCTAAAACTGTATGAGATAATATTACTGTAGGGAATATATCACCATTATAACTCAGTATAACTTAAATTACACACATTAGAGGATTATGTGTGGAGTGTATAGACGTCTACTATGAAAGTTCCAACATGTGGCATCCATAAAACATATCCTTCATCACCTAAAATTCAATGAAACCTTATTCTCTTTGGTGACAATATGTATACGTCAAAACATCCAAACGTGGCATGTTTTCAACTGCCAAAAGGTGTTGATTTCCAGACAAAAAACAGCCCCCTTCCACCGTATCAAGTGAACCCTGAGTGTTAATGGGGTCTACACAGTGGACTGGCAGTGTGGAGGCGAGGGGAGCTCGGTGGTGGTGGTGGTGGGGGAAGGAGAAAAGCCAGGATGAGGCGAGCCGGGGGCTGGCATCGGTCTGGCTCTGTTGTCATTCAGCGCACAGAGTAAGAGAGCAAAGCTGATGGCTCTGAGGGAGACGGCAGGGAACCAGAAGGCAGACAGGGAGGGGATGGGGGGAACGGACCCAAAGATCCTGGAGAACAGGTTCAGATATGAGATGGGATGGAGGGAGGAAGTGTGTTTGTTGTTGTTTGAAAGAAGAAACTGGATGCGATGTTTCACAAGAAGTTTGGCTTGTTGTGTGACTGAACAAAATGCAAAGTGGCCCCCTGCTAGAGAGAGAGAGAGAGAGAGTTGAGAAACCAACTTAAATCCATAACGTACATCTACCCAAGGCTTACACAAGGAATGCACAAGGAGGACTGAAGCACGAGCGTGTGTCTCACCGATCATTATTGAGAGGAGCTTCTGGACCTTGGAACTGACCCCCACCACTCTGTACAAGCCCTGGTCATTGATACCTACAACAGACATCAGTATTAATACTGTCAACATCAATCACTAACTAGGATATGTAGTTTGCATACAGCTGTACTAGAATACATTGGAATTTGCACTCCATGTGCGCATATTTTCCACACGTGCAAAATATCAATACATCATCTTTAACAACAACCAAGGCACTTGCGTTCTAGTTTAATGATTTGAATAATGGAGCATGCCTGCCCTCTTGTGTTAGAATAACGCAACTACTTCCGACATAGAGCTTTAAAAAGCACAATTACCGGTACATCATTCTACAGACACACAGACACATACAGACACAGATGCCTCTGTGTGTCTACGTCAAAAAAAAAACCACATACCTCTTTTCTCTATGGCATTGATCGAATTCTGCACAAAGGCCAGGCCCACATCATCCAACTGGGCATCGACTGCAGAGCAAGGGAATACATCAGCTTAAGTTGTCCTCCAATTCAATTAAACAACAACTTTAATTAAAACAACTGATTCAACCTAACGAGACACTTACTTCCTCTTTCTTTGGAGTAGGTCCTTCCAAGATAATGTCCGATCTGGTGAAGCAAAAATTTAAAAAAAATAATAAAATGAACAAAAACATTTATTTTTATTAAATTTCCCCCTTCATTTGTAGTGATGAGAAATGAAAGCGACACACATTATCACACATCATGTTACATGAAAAAGGCACCATGGTGTTTTGCATAACGACATTAACAGCATATCGTTTGGGAGTATCTCTCACACTCCCAAGTGAGAGAGTGAGAGATGATGAGAGTGTAGGGAGGGTAGTTAGCTGACTCACGGGCTCCTTCCCTCCCATGGCCTGCATCCAGAACTTGTGGTCATCTTCGGACAAGGTCTGTACCGTTAGGACTGTCCCCGGACTAAGAGGGAGAAGGACATACATATACATATAACAATAACAAAACTGTATGAAAACAAGGCCGGTGTAAATCCATGGTTCTCTTAGTCGACATCCCCAGTGAAACCATGTCCTTCTCACAAATACCATCTGTCCCATGATCCACAAATAGACTATTTACCTTTTTATGGCCTAGACAGCCGTTGTTGTCCAAAACCACACTAAAACAAGTCCCGGAGGAGTCCTGCTGCTTTGGTCAGCAGAAATCATCCATGAGATTAATTCAGGCATCGTATTCTATTTTTCTTAAAACATCTGTGCTAAAGATGCTGTCGGTACGATTTGAGAGTTGAGAGAAAGAGAGCAGAAAAAGAAGAGAGAAGATAAACAACCCAAAGAAAATGTCCCCTCCCTCTCTGCTCCCTACAGTTGTCCACCATTGAGAGGTGCTGCATTCATTCACACACCTGTGATTGACAAAGGCGGGATGGATTACCCAAACCAATCAGGAAGAGATGCACTAATTGGTCACAAATTAGCATGGGGCAGTCTAAAATCAAAATTCTCTCACAGTCAGAGCAGATATTACTTTAGAGTATTTCACTCACTAATAGCTGATATAATAGCGGATGGCTATGGCATTTCTAACTAATTACACTCAAATGATAGCTGTTAAATCTTCCCTACAGCACCTTTAAGTGACAGCAAGACAAAGAGGGTAAACAGCCCTTTGTCTTGGCAGCGCCTTCCTAACACAAAAAAAAATCTGCCTTGCCTATAGGAAAAACATGATGCCCAAATGAATTAGTATTGCCTTGGCAGAACTGATGACACTTGTGAGCAGCCAGGAACCTGTGATCGTAGAGGAGGTCTGCAATATTTAGAAAAAGATGTGGCCACAAAACGGATGGATGAGTGTGTGAACTTGCAAAGTGTACGATTTGGCCAACTGTCCAATTTGTCCACAAAATAGGAGGCAGCATATTAGCAGAAATATGTGGTGTCCACCCCCAGTGTAAGAAACAAGGAAATCCACAGTCCCTCCCGCCAAACGCAACACCCCACTGAATACAGCGTACATCTTACTGTTTACAGTGAATCTGTGCTATGGCGCCGTCAAGTTTTTCTCCTTTAAGTGATCCGGTCATAGAGCCAGCATTACATTTTTCAGTGTACTTTCAACATGACTGACAAGAGGTTAGAATACGCTCTCTGGGCAGCACAACGTCTTCATCCTCTAATGTTGGAGGCCTGACGTCACGCTGCGGCGACAACAATCCCCTCTTGAGGTACAAAGTGGTATTACAAGGTTGGTGTTACAGGTAGCTGTGACGTCGCAGGATAGTGGATAGAGATCTAGGGCAGGGCAGGCACAGAGCCTGACAAGACAACACAGCAATGTGTCATGACTTTAACCTCAGCCTTCACAAGTTACCCCTTCTGCCAGTTGAGCAGATAACACACAGGCCAAGTGGTAAACAGTATTGTCACGTAAAAAGTAGGATTCAGGTCGATAAGCACTTTTACTTGATAACCTTTGTGTGTTGACTGGCACTATTTTAATTACATCAATCCACCACGCCCTCTTCTTCTGCAGTGGTACAATGGCACCTGACTATTAGCGCCACCTACTTCTTATCTCGATGAACCAACTCCTAATATTTGCATTTTTTTCTTGGTGATTTACTTTTTCTTGGTGACAACGTGCGATACATTTGGATGGAAACTTACCACCTGCAAATATGCAGATACATTTACAGTATAACCAAATAAAACATACAATTAGTGGTAACAGCATAAATGATGTATGATGTACCGATCTGTGATGTCAAGGTCCAGGCAGAACCTCCGGTCCAGCACGTCTGTAGTTTTGCGGACACAGGACTTAAGAGTGACTGACTCCATTTCACCCTGAAGAGAGAAATACGTCCCACTCAGAATATATTGTTGGAGACGTTCACATTGAATTCCTATTTGGTGATTTCATCCAAAGCGACTTCAAGTGACGCTCTAGGATGCCTACAGGTAGACTGCGGACATTAGGGTTCGAACCAAGAACCTTTCGAAAGGGAGTTGACCAACCTAACTAGACTAGACAATCCTGCCTTGCCCTAGATTGCAAGGCTTAGTACTATTACATTATTTGAATATTCATTCCGTAAATTCACTCATAAAAAAAAGTATATTACATCTATCAGCCAGTCAAACTGAACAGGAAATTAAAATGTGTTTTTCTGTGTTTCCCAGCCACCGTAAAATACGAATGGGATTGTTTTGAAACAGTGCTAGTCTAGTCATAGTAGCTGTAGGCTGAATCAACACACATACAACGACATAGCATTTGTGGTGTTTGGGTGAGGACTCACTATCTTTCCACCAGATCTGTGGTCGAAGGTCACCATGTGTAAGATCTTCTGCTCCTTGACGAATGTACAGTAGCGCTTCACCCAACTCGAACCGAAGGGAGGCGGCCCTGCAAGACGCACTGAGATTACCACCGCAGTTCCCATTGGCATTACATTACTGAGTCACTCGTGGAGTCAAACTCAGATTATGGTGAGCATGCGATTCATGCGTCTTTCATCTACCGTTCTGTTGTTTATCGTCCGTCTGTCATTTGCGGTTTTAATTTACCTAAGCTGTACAGCACTTTGGCCAAACCTTGTTGGCCGAAAAAAACTTACATTAACGTTAAGGTCAGAACACGAGGATTAAAACAAACCAAAACATTAGCGGTAGTAAAGTGCATAAGCAGTGTGTAGTAAATCAAGGAATTCCTTGAATTACTACACATACGTGCATGAAAAACTAGCACGCACACACGAACGAACGCACGCATGCACAGCATGGGGAGGGGTCTTACGTTTCTCTTGTACATAAAGGTAGCCTTCGCTGCTTATCGGACTAGTCTGTCTGTATTCCAGTGGCGCCTCCCTGATCCGCCTCATCAGCTCATGAACTTCCGACCGTGTCCCCTCGAAGCGACTCCTTGTCTGGGGAGGAAGAGGCAGGGGGTCAGAGAGACACCGCATGGCCGTCACTTCCAGGTGCTCTGGGGTCACAAAGAGAGCCGTCATGATGCACAATCGCTGGAAACTAAAACTCTGAGTGCTTCCCCAGGAAACTCCCCTGTGTTCCCCTGAGGGGGTCTAAGAGGTGCATCTATGCCAAAACCAAGATCAGAAAGGTGGAAAATACTGCCATAACACACACCTTCGTAGTCAACTCAACAGTGGCCAAATCAGTCAGGATATCCTCAGCCCATATTGAGGTGTTTTGTTATAGCGAGAGCAGAATATCCACTTTATTTCTATTGTGTCTGATAACGGTATGCAATGTAATTGTAAGATAAAAGCCTGATTAGAATAATCAAATGGCATGAGTGATTTGATAAGTGGCCCTTACATTCTGTATATTTATCTGCAAGGCCTGCTTATAGTGGTCAAAATCTTTGGCAAGATCATATCCCTGGTGATAAAAGTTGAAGACCGTCTGGAAAAAGGCCAGCATCTGGACAGACAAAAGGGAGAGGAAATGATTATTATGAGATATATTATGAGTTAATGGAAATCAGCACTCACTCTTCAAACAGGAAACTATACCCTCTCAAGGAATTGGACATGAGGAAACTAATGCATAGGACCTCTCACAGTTTGGTGATGATTGAACAGATTCATAAATGTATGAATGAATGAATGCTTAACCATTAATACCAACAAGTACAGCATAAAGTGTCACACACAGGAAACTCATTTGCATTTGGTATATGGATATACAATACATGTCAGAGTATTACACTACTACTACTGCTGCTACTACTAGACTTACTGGTTCGACACATTCAAACTTCTTCCTTTCCTGGATCTCCTGCAGTTTGCACACGTAGTCGAGCGACTCCTCCTGGAAGTGCTGCCTCATGGTCTCTACCTGGCCGTCTGCCTGATGACGACAGGACAAACACTCTACTATGTACTACTGCCACGGACAGCGGCACTGCTGCCGAGGGGAAAAACTGACTGGGCCAATTGCTGCTTTCTCTCTCAAAACGGATGGCCCAAAGGGATAACAAGTTACGGTGCTTGTTACATGCCCACTAACTGTCTACTGCAAGTGAACGTGAACTCGCTGACTTCTCTTAGACAATTGAAGTATTTCCATTATAGCTTAAGATGACGGCTTTTTGTTTTTATTGTCTTCAATGTGTACGACTGACATTACATGTAAGCATTATCTTGCTTACCTTGCCCTTACCTTGACTAATACAATATTTTGAATAGAAATTCAATGAAAAAATATACATGGCATTTTTTATTTGTTTTTACAACTTGCAGTAAAAACAGTGAACAGCTCAAAGTTGACTTGGGTCCTCAGTTAATCAGTGAAATGGCCTGGCCTCCCGTATTTACAACACACTTCAGGATCTCAAAGGCCAAAGGGCAGAGATGTGAAAGACAACACTCATGTGTTTCCCTGCTTTACATTGCCGTGCGTAGCCTTTCCAGCCCAGTTGCGTGTAGCCGGGGCTACGATTATGTCATGGATTGTTCCACCGCCCACAGCTGCTGGGGCTTGACCTTGGTAGTACGTTAACACTGAGCATGCCTTTCCTCTGCACACTTTGCCAGGAAAACGGCTTGTTACTGTTAGCCAGGGCCAGCGGAAAGCTGCTCATCGCCATGACACTGGAGATCAAAAAAAAAACAAGCAAACTTCTCCCCTTTATTTTTCCGACACTCTCGTAAACAGAGAGTTTGTTCTGTTATTTTCCCCGGTTCCTTTTCCCTATTTGTGTCGTTTGGAGACGCGAATGCTACCTCTTGTAGCTGAGGCTCCCTCTTCTTCGCTGACATGTTCAAAAGCTTCTCCAAGGAGCTGTAGTACTTCTCTGTCTCCTTCTCATAGCGCTTCCTTTCCGCCTTGAAGGAGAGACAGAGTGCACAGTGTGAGCTAGATGAGGAAACACATGATTCTGTCCTGTTGACAGGAGGAGTGGCGATTGCGGTTGTGATTGTGACTGTGATTGTGTGTGAGTTACGTGCGAAGGAACGTGTTTTGCATTAGAGAACTGGAATCATGATTTTGTTTTGATGTCATTTTTGCATGTGAAAAGCGTCTGAAGCGATACAGTACCCTGGCTGTGCCCAGTTGCTCTTTCCTGAATTTCTCCAGGGGTTTCATCAACGTTTCTGTAATGTTCCTCATCTGGAAAGAAGCACGCACCCTCGTCATCGTCTTTATGTCTTCATCATTGTTTAACACAGAGCTTGTATATGTAACATTTCCAAACAGACACAAAACAGGTTTCGGATGCCAGTGTTAAAAAAGGGGGTAGGTGTGAAATAATAATAGTTATTCAGTTATACTTGGATAAGGGGAGATCAGCTTTCCAGAGCAAACAGTAATCTTGAGAACCTCTATTCAGTTAATCGGTCTAATATAGGCCTACACTTGTTCTGTGGAGTGTACCCTGAGAGATAGGAATATCAAAATAGGTATCATCATACTGTCAAAATAGTAAATAGTGTAATTTTCATAATAATTCATCATCTACAACACCCATCCCAGATTTGCTCTGTTTTTCCTGACTTGCTGAGTAAAAACTGGTAACATTATTTTCACAAGACATGATCCATTTATGGTTTGACTGAAAAATTAAGCCTGTAGCCTACCTCGGAGGGGAGGTAAAGCTGAGCAACGTAGACTCTGTGTTCTACATAAATAGCAACGCAGCACACACCACTAGAAATCACACAGACAGTGTTCCTCTAAACACGTCAGGGCATGCCTCTACCACCCTTTCTTTCTTCTGCTCACACACAGCCGAGCACATCGCTGCATATGTTGCATGGTGGTTTCTTCAGCTGGCCCTGAACCCATAACCAAACAGCTCCGTTGACCACCGACAGCCCACACCACAGGCCTCTGGGACATTACGCAGTAATGATACAGCAGGGGCTATCCTGCGCTAACCCCATCAAGTAGCAACAAGCCTGTGGATTTAGACAACCTCAGCACACACTCATACAGTGCTGCTTACAGGAGAGGAGCTAGCTGGCTAGCTAGGGAAGGATAGGGGAACCTGAGTGAACTGTATGGAGCGATGGTGCCTTGGGGCACTTTCCTTAGAACTGTCTGCTGGATGCTACCATCTCTGCACAATGTAACTCAACTTGTGCTGAACTCCGGTCTCATGGGTAACCTGAGCCTGGGCCACTCTAGTGCTGCTCACCCTCCAAAATAGACTAGCGTAGCTTTTATTATAGCCTCGTCACGCTGACCATGTAGCCAAGCTGTGTCTTCAAATTAGGAACTTTCGACAACATGGTACATTGCTCTTAACGTAGTGCCTTGATTTCACAGCTCGTGCCATGATGCAAGGTGTACTGGTATGTTAACCTTATTGGAGTACTGCCATCACTATTCATGTGGTAACATGGGTAATACGATTCTGCAGGCCTGCCTACTTCCCAAGGCTTCTCACATGTGCTTCCTTTTCAGAGTGGACCTTAGACAGGCGGTGAAGGCATAAAGGAGCTGCTGTTGTAGTTTTTAAGGTTTTTAATGAGTCATCCAATGGTGGAAGCATGTTGACATTACCTACTTTTCATTTTGGTTCATTAACATTTAATAGTTTCAGAGACACTATTCAATGTAGTTTGGGGGGCGGGGGGTTTCGGCACCAAGTACCGATGCATTATGGAGGTTTTTCAACTGACTTCACAAGTATGTTGTGAACGCCATGCTGTTGGTCAGACATTGTCAGAATGCACCGTTATGACATACTAGTCAAGTGTTAAAGTCACTATGGGGTGTGTGCAGCGATGGCTGGTGATTAGTCAATCACAGGTGTGCAGCCTCAGACTCTAACCAGTTGAGGCTGCTTACGCCAGCCACCAACCACACACACTCCACAGTCATCAATACAAAACACTCACATCTATGATCAATGAGCCTTTAAAGTCTGCTAAGTAAAAAGCTTTTAAGTGCAGCGTATTGTATTAACTGAAACTGCATTAGGCTAACTGAAACATATTGGTTGCTCCTAACCTATAAACACAGGGATACAAGTACGCCAGCAATATCCTATGAACATGTGTAGGTGTTTTCAAATACAATACATGGTTTTACAGCTCAATACGTCCAAACTCATTTGAACGCCACGGACATGGAATTTGACCGGCACTATGGTGGAGTAACATCGAGTCACATGAACGAAAAACCATGTGACTGAACACTTCCATTGAGATGAACGAGAGGCGGCTGATCACACACAAACACATACATGGACAATCAAGCATGCACGCACAGACCTGGACACTGAAACAAAACCAAATGAGGTATATAGTCAAACGCTTGCTTTGGAGATTCCTGTCCCCTGTCCCTGGCATGTTTCTACAGGCTTACCATTAGCTCTCTCTGGTCCTCCAGGTTTTTGAGGAAGGAGGAAAATTCGGTCAATGATTCATCTAAAAAACAAAACCATATATTATTATTATAACGAGAAGCCTACCACACCCCAAGAGTGTACACACACAGACACGCGGAGAGACGCATGCACAAAATGCCTGTGTGTATACACATTGCATATCAAATTACTGTAAAAAATAAACAAAAAAAGACACATGGGCCTAATACCAAAGGAATATCATTGCACAATAACTTTTACATCGTAAAAACTAAGAAGTAAAGATAGGATAAGTCATTAAAAAAGCCTGTTATTAAATGAAAACGACTGTATTGGTGATAATCAAACCAGATCTTGTTTGGCAGGAGGTAAAGGGTACAAGACCAAACTTACCAATGCATTTCTCGTCGTCTGTCTTGGCGTCCCCGATGTACTCAAACTGAAATTCTCCAAGGCACTGAGCAAACTTCCTCTGCGCCATCCCAAGCTCTGAAACAACGGCACAAAACCATGTTTATATTACACCGCATTCAATTAAATGTACCACTGCATAATATACACAATGAACAACGTGTTTTATGTTGTTGTATATTCGGTTACTATTTTGTAGCAATTTTTGCATCCATTTATTCAGTGAATTTGTGTGCAGTTGTGTTTTGGTGTTGTTATTGCATTGTGTCGGTATTAATATAACTAGTGCAATTCAAAACGTGCCTGTTCAGAACGGGCCGATTGCTTGCAGCTTCCTCGACAACCACTCATCAAAACAATTGCTCACACTTAACAACGCACGTCCTCGGGTCCTCAGCAATACACCCGCCAAGTATGAAGTCGATCGGACGAATGGCCGTCGAGAAAATCGAAAGGACAGACGTACGTACACTGATCTCAGCAACAGCAAGAGCAACAACAGACTTAGAAGCTAATACCAGCCAACAGCTCACAGGCACGGCCAGGAGTGTTGTGTACCGCTGATGATGCCACCATGCAGGTACAGAACATCCAACATGGTTGGGACTGGACGCAAACATCCTGTTTACTTTCATTAGGATGATAGCGGCCCGATACATCCTGTTGAACATAAAAACCTTAGTCTGCATGAAGGGCAGGAGTTATATGTACGCATGAGGCTGAGGCTCTGACTGCATTGCATGCACACGCTACAGCAATACACACAGTTCAAGAAGTAATGGCCACCTCACATTGCTAAGGATACCACTAAATCCACCACTCAAAAGATACAGAAATTGTAACAACCATACAGATATTTATCTAATATAATTATATATGGAGAGATTTTGTATACAAGGGCCTGCTATTAACGAAAAAGGCTAGTGGTAGGCCTATAGCGGCAATGACGTCAGCATTCTTAAGCAATAGCCTATCTCCAATACAACAACTCAATAACACAAGATAAAGCAAGGCGTGCACTAAATGATTGTCCAAGGCAGCACCCATACAAGGGCATACTTTCCTAAGTGTTGACAGAGGAAAGACCCTGTGCGAGTGAGCGTATCAGACCAGCCATGATCTATTTCCAAGCATTGCTGAGATCCCAGAGGTGGGAATCACTGGCCTATGGATGTTCCCCGGGGAAGCACTAGAGCATGCAGAGGGAGTATTTTAAGACCAGATCTATGACTATTAGCCTATCCCGCGGAGCAACTTTTTCCCTCATGCTGGCAGCTGAAAACCTTAAATTGAATAAACAAATTATGCCATGACACATTAATAGGACATTTATACTCACACGGTTTATACCTTCTGGAGTTACAGACGATTTATACTTGGTGGGTTTATACAAGGGTTTTAATAGCGAGCAGAACAGCCTGCGGTTTGACAGCACACCACAATTAATTTAATCATGTTTAAGCTTTATTAATTGATTGAGGAAAATAAATAGCTAATGCCAGTGCATGTATTTACTCATGTAAAACTTGTGTATGTATTCAGGTATTTGTATTTGCTATTTTGTTATTTCTCCTCTGTTTGCAATGTCTCTCTTCTCTTAATAAGCTCCGTTTATGTGTGGTGTGCACATGCAAAGGATCAGGCCTCTATACAAATACAAGAACCCAAAGCTAGAACCCAAAGCTAGAACCCAAAGCATGTGAATAGTGTTGGACAATGGCTGCCTGATCTCGGCACAAAGGGGCCGAGCTTCTGCCTCACCGTGTTCACTTCAAAACAGCCTCTCTGTGGTTTCAATCCAAACATGCCATACAAATCTCACAAATCCATTCGGTTCTGTACGAAACAATACAAACATAGGCCCATACAGCGTGACCACCTGTGGTAGAAATCCTTTTGTCATGTTGTGCTGGTCACGACAGGAAACTAGGGGATTCGGTCAGCATGCTGCAACAGCTTGGGTCTTATTTACAACTCCTTGTTCCTTGAGATGACCTTTAAATAGCACACACACACACAGGAAACTGTTTTCCTTACATAATAGTGGGTGAGGTAATTGTTAAGCCCTCAGATGCTCAAGTGGTGCGGTGGGATATAGTAGACACAGAAATGAGTCCATCAATGACTGCAAGGATCAGATGGATTGTCTCAAAGAGGGGAGCCATCGCTATAGGAGTGTCGCCAATTAGACGTAAACGTATTAAAAACATCTAAGCTCAGAATGGCCGAAACACACATCAGCAGCACATACTGCCTCACCAACACACACAAGCCTTAATTACAAATGCAGAAGGACCTACTGTTGTATTCCCCCTAAAGGTTAATGTGTCAGTATAATATTAAGTGGAAGAACTCCAGCGAAAGGGGTTCCCCTCAGATGAGATCCTCTGAAAGGGTTGCATGCTGCTGATGTAATGCATGACATCAAGGGACGTTGAAGCCTTTAATCAAAACGTAGTGACACACATACATACAGTACACAACAGAGGAAAAAAAGAGAAAATCAATTTAAAACACAGAGAACCCACCCCCATTCAACTATAGATTACTACGGAGTGATGTAAACATTGCACTATATGTGGGAGTAAAGTAAGGGTTAGGTGGGCTGTGTTGTGAAAACAACGCTATAGCAGAAACAGGCCTTTATTTTGGTAGTAAAACATGCATTTGCTTTGATGAGCAAAGCACTTTAGTTTGAAATGACTGTAATTCCACAAGTCAAAAAGCAGGAGATACATGATCTTGATCATGTGCTCACATGGAAAGCATGTGCCAGGGAGGGAAGCCCCCATTGAGGGAAGGGCAGTCATTTAATCTGGTTTACTCATTTTAAAATGGACTTACAATCAATGGCAGTCAACAGAGACTGAAACCTTTGTTCTTAGATTGGGTTACATCGATGGAAGTCGGTTGATTTGACATCAGAGATGACAAATCTAATTGTCGACAACAGCGTCTTTACATGCAAACTCGTCAGGCACTTTGCAACTGTTTGTTAGACTGTGGGATTGGCAAGCCAGGCGAAACTGCCTCCAACTATTAAAATGATATGCCACTCTACTATTATCTTCGGAGGACACAATTATGCACCGAGCAAGACTGCCAATTTATGTCAAGGTTGTCATTACTTTTGCTTCTGCACAAAAGATGTGCGATACAAAGTGCCACGTCTAGCCTAATGTTAGCCTGAGGCTGAATCCTGCACTGTGTCACGTTTTCACTGTCGACATGACTTTTGGTCAAACTCCTTTCCTTTATTTTTCACTGCAGCCAGTATGGCTATTCAAACAACCCAGGAATGTGTGTTTTTTCTCTCAAAACCAATTTGGGAATGGTCAGCAGACATACATGTCATTTTAAGAATGGGATTCATTGTTTTTGTCGTTTGTCATAAGTACAAATACAAAACATTCAGTCAAACAAAGCAGGCAAATTGTTTTACAAGTAATGGTAGATATTATTAATAATCTAATAATAATATAATATATTATTCACAGAGTATCTGTGGATAGCTATTGTATCTATCAATTAAAAAAAATGTATGCAGAAATGAAATTATTTATGTGAGTAGACACATAGTAGACACATTAGCAAGTGTGCCACATTTGGTGTGGATAGCTCATAAATGTACGTCACAGGGTCAGTTGTTCAGCTAAGCGCTAGGCACCTTTTCGCCCACACAGGGTGATAAATCATCCAATCAGATGCTACAAAAGCAATTTGCTAAATGAAACACACGTGTGTGTGTGTGCGCTGGCTGGGGTTGGTGGTGTGTGCCATGAATACCTGTTGAAAGCAGCTTTAATTAGTGTTATTATATATGAAAATGTAGGCTATAAACTAGTAACTGATTAATTGATAACTAACAAATGACTAGAATCAATAGAATAGATATACAATGGAAATAATTGTGAGCTGCAACCCTAGTTAACTACAGGAACTAGCCTACTCTGAGAGTGCACTGCATTGGCAGCAGTGCCAGTGAAAATGTGTTTTGACAACATTGCACTGAACCTTGAGAAAGCCTTAATAGACAGAGTAGCTGAGAGGACAGCCAGACATCTGCCGGTGTCCCCTTTCTTAACATATCGCTATAGCTTCACTGGTTCACCCAGTCCGTGCTGATCGCCTTACAGCAGCGGTCCCCAACCTTTTTTGCGCCACGGACCGGTCTTTAAGGTGTGGCGGATAAATACAACAAAATAAAATGATACGACTGGCATAAAAACTGGGGTATTTTCTAAATATAATAATAAACGTGAATCCAACATGTACTCTTATGCAACTTTACTAGCAGCGTCCTCGTAACATCGCGCCAACAACATAACATGAGTAACATCCTCTCTGCCCCCTAACGCTCTCTGGTCGCTATGGTAACGTTTAAACATGCCTTCAAAATAAGATACACCACAAAAACAAATATAAAGTGCATGAAAAATACAACTCACCATAACGCTGAATCAGTGGGAGCCCTGAGCCTGTTTCTCTGTAACGAGACGGTCCCATCTAGGGCTAATGGGAGACAATGACACCC
>OMKP01057392.1:4870-16462 GCA_900302375.1 Bathygadus melanobranchus | reverse complement strand
GAACCGTAGCTCTATCTATTAGGGATATAGTGTGAACCGTAGCTCTATCTATTAGGGATATAGTGTGAACCGTAGCTCTATCTATTAGGGATATAGTGTGAACCGTAGCTCTATCTATTAGGGATATAGTGTGAACCGTAGCTCTATCTATTAGGGATATAGTGTGAACCGTAGCTCTATCTATTAGGGATATAGTGTGAACCGTAGCTCTATCTATTAGGGATATAGTGTGAACCGTATCTCTATCTATTAGGGATATCTCTAATAGAGCTACGGTTCAACTATATCTATTAGGGATATAGTGTGAACCATATCTCTATCTATTAGGGATATAGTGTGAACCGTAGCTCTATCTATTAGGGATATAGTGTGAACCGTATCTCTATCTATTAGGGATATAGTGTGAACCGTATCTCTATCTATTAGGGATATAGTGTGAACCGTAGCTCTATTAGAGATATAGTGTGAAAATGCCTGCAGTTGTTGCTGATGCTCTCTGTGTCTCTGGGACACAGCTCAGTGCAGATGCTAAATGTTACCCCAAGTTAATGATGGAGTTGGGGTAAGATGACAAAAGTGGCATGGAGATCTGGGTGCAGGCAACATGGAGAGGTAAAGGTAAACATTGTTCATTTGCATATACTACCCACAGTGAAACCCACAAAGCCGGTTGAAAATCAGCGCTGAAGGTTTCCCTTCAATACTTACAGGATTTGTGAACAAGACTCTTGATGTCTGCTATGGTGGAGTAGGGCTCCACCTGGGAGAAACGCAACATGCACACTTATTACATCCACTCAATAACCGTGTTATGTATTGCTGGCTGGACTTACTGCGCTACAATGTGTAGTGAAGTCTATCTCTACCAAAAGCTCTGCCCTCAGCGGACTCCCTTTCCATGGAGATGACTGCTTGTTCCATTGGGCTTGAGTAGGGAATGAGTGAGTGAGTGGAGTTCAGGTGCAGACGTACCTTATCTAGGAAACAAAGCTGCTGTCTGGTCTTTGCATCAAGGACCTCAACCTATTATTATAGAAAAGATCATCACAAATCAACAGTGTCCCCTGTTGTCCCCTGTGAGGGTGATTAGCCATTACAAGCTGTTTCAAAATTGTCATGTGACTAAAATTGTCATTGTGACATCACAAGTGTCCACCCAGATGTATGAGATATGTATGCCTACCAGTTGGTACAGTCCACTGGGCAGGCTGGTAGACTAAACTAGTCATCATACATCTGGGTGGACCTGTGATGACATCATGACAATTTTAGTCACATGACAATTTTTAAATGGCTTGTAATAGCACCCTCACACCTGGTGGTAAAATAGGGGCCCTTTAAGTGTAATGCCTATGATTTTAGCCTGATGCTTGTCTTGAATTTCTATATCCTTTCACTTCATAATCCAATTCCTGAATCGAAGAAAAACATTTTTTGAGCGGTCGGGTATTCGGCTCTATTCAAAAGGCAGTTTTATTGTTGCTTGTCAAGACTTTTGAAATGGCAAATCAATCATATAATATTGCAACTCTGCACGAGACCTAGAATCACTTAGGTGACTCACTTATGTCATTTCCACCATTTATACTTGGCTGGAGTCTCTGTATGTACGTCTGTGTGGCAGTTTAGCCTACCACACGCCACATAAGTGGCTTGTTCAGGGTTCCCCAAGGAGCAGGAAGGTGGGGAATAATCCCGTTTATTGTTAGCTTTGAACTGAAATGGACAGAGCAGGTGGTAACTGCTGCTAGCATGCTAGCACTCTCCCCCTGAGTGTGTGTGGTGATGGCTGGTCTAACCTGTGTGCACTGATCAATCAATGCACCACAGGTGTGCAGCCCCAGACCCAAACTTGGGCCAAGTGAGGCTGCTTAAACCAGCCACCAATCACACACACACTCCACAGTCTGTAATCACAGTTTCCTTGACAACTGTTCATCTGATCGACTTCACACTTGGCAGTTTTAGGTTTACGCTGAGGACCCAAGGAAGTGCAGTGTCGAGTGTGTCAAGTTGTTTGGGTGAGTGGTTCTCAAAAAAGCTGCAAGCAACACAATGAAATATGTTCTTTCTATTATTAAGTCACTTGTTATATTACTTTTTCTCTTCATGCTTCCTTTGCTTACTTTTAGTCTAAAGCCATTCATGAGCTAATGCCACCTACAGTTCATCATGCCTTATTTTTCTGTAGCAGGATACTATTTCCCCAATGACAATAATGACATTGTAAAAATTGAGTGGGGTGCAGTAGGTGGCAGCTATGATAAGCAGTATATTTGGGACTTGGGGTGCCTAACATCTAACTATAATTAGAGGAATGTCTGTACGTATGTATGTATGTCTGTCCTTCGATTTTCTCGACAACCGTTTATCCAATCGACTTCCACCTTGGCAGGTGTATTGCTGAGGACCCCAGGAAGTGCCATGTCGAGTGTGAAGTTGTTTGGATGAGCGATTCTCGAGAAAGCTGCAAGCAGCAATAGCAAAGGCCTAGCAATCGGCCCGTTCCGAACAGGCACATTTTGAACGGGCACTGCACTTTTTTGCTGGGCTGATTGCAGTGGCGCTAGTAATCCAGTGGTGGCGCTGCGCCTCTGCTGGGTGATCGTAGGGGAAACACTGGTGTCTTGTAATGGAACATAAACGAGGACGTCAAGCAAAGATAATTTCACCACTACGACCTGATCACAACTCCATCTCCAGGTTAGTGGAATCCCAACCACACAGTACAGAAGCATGTAACATGAAGTCTTAATCACATCACGCACGCATACGTGCACACACATACACACACACACACCACCCCAAGTCCAATGTGCTCTAAGAGCAGTGTGTACTGTGTGGCTCAGCAGAGCTGTCTTGCTGGCTGGCATTGGTTTCCTTTACTGGACAGTCTAATAACTAGCTAATGGATACCTACACATTTGTGCTGAGTGCACTGTTGAGAGGGAGGGAGAGAGAGAGAGAGAGAAAGAGAGAGAGGAGAGAGAAGAGAGGGAGAGATATTTTTTCATTCCACGATTACATCTCACTGTGTTAAGATGAGTTAAAAAGTAAAAAAAGATCAACAGTTGCATGATTAAGTGGGCTTGTGTTTTATTGTGTGCGTGTTGGTTCCACAACGCAGCTAGGCTAAGGTCGCTATGGCTAAGGTCGCTAGGCTAGAGGGAGCATGCTCAGTGGGCCCGCGGTGCCCTTGTGGGTGTGATTAGCGTTGATGTTGCTGCACAGGGCACAACTGACAGCAGGTCACGTATACGACCTGTGCTACGTGACCTCTCACCATGGTAACATCCTCCTCCTCCTCTTTGACCAGGCGGCGCAGTGTATTGTGACTGTCGGTGGGCTTTGGAGCTTACTGACTGGCTAAGAACACCGTTCACACAGAGGATGATGTGTGGAAACACAGCCTGTTTCGCTTTCAGATATGCATCACATTTTAATGGCTTAGAACAAGATATTAAGTGTCACTGAATTACCTTTGAAGTTTATATACGTATAATATAAGTATTACAAATAAGTCAAGGTTTTTGTCAACTTTCCTCAAAGGTCTACCTACGACAAGCAATATTCCTCTCCTAGGACCTAATGTTTCTTTAAAAAAAAAGAAGAAAATATATATATATATATACCTTTTTTTCACGAGTCAAAATTCCGCCTGTATGCACCATCAAGATAAACAAACAAACAAATGACTACAAATAACAAATAATACACGCACATCTGAAGCTAAAGTATTTCTGCTTGAAGTCTCAGGAAGTCAACGAGGTCTCGAGTTTCATGAAGGAAACGGCTTGATGAGATGAGATGAGATTGAGGGAGCAAGTCAATCCGTCCGTCAACACATCAGGGGCTTTTAACGCTGCCAATGGGGCGGTCTTCCCTACGTGTACAATAAACCCCGGCCCAGCGCAACAAGCTGTAAACACCCGGGGGAGGAGGAATGGTGAGCGGCCGCATGCACCCACAGCCCCTGCTGACGCGTGGCTCGCAAATAACTCCGCGTCCGTCTGTTCATATGTTCAACACATATGCCACCGTGTCACGAGGCGGACGTGCTATCCTCCGTACTCCGTGTTGAACGACCGCGCACGTCAGTCACGCGAGTGACGGGTCTTCTCTGTTTGTATGTAGGCAGACGTTCGGCTGGCGGCGGCTGTGATCACGTGGTACACACGCCAACCCATCCGTCTCATAAATGATCACACGTTGCTGCACTTGTTCAGTATGTAAGTATTATATATAGGACTATAATAAATGGGAATAATAAATTGTCCACGTACAATTATATTATAATTTAATTCGTTTAAAAAAAAAAAACTTTTCTCATCATTTACGCCTGTCAGAAAGTTGTAGAAGAAACTTTAAACGTGCTTTGCGGCTGTAATGAAGCCCTGTGTTGTTTGAGAGAGATTGCCCCATCTGAGTCAAATAGACATTTAAAAAAAAATGTAACTTTAAAAATTGGAAACAGTTGCAATGACATCTATTTAAGCACACATTCAAGTTGTCTCGTAAGAATACAGGTGGCTATTTTCGAAGTGCAAATATAGCGATTTCCAGGGAACAATTGTCAAACCATAAATTTGGCTTCAGAAAGCACTTGGAAAAGAATGCCTTCTTTTGAATGTCTGCAACAGCAGGCGACAGAATGGCTGAAATAAGGCCTTAAGAACGCTGCCATTCTGCTGGAAACTTCTACCCAGGGAAACAAAACATGGCAATGTAGCTCCTTCATCAAACTATAAATGCATCTACTGGTATGAACAACGTCAAACAACAACAAACCATGGGTTGAACCAGATGTTAAATCCATGTTGGTTAGGAACGGTGTTTGTTTACTTCAGTAAACAACTCCCAGGTTGTAGTCTATTGTGTAGAGACAGGCATGTAATACAGTAGTATTGTGTGAGAGTACATGTATGTCGCATATGTTCCTTCAATTGTGATACTCAGTGTCAAGGTTGTAAAATAACATTTCTCCTAGGACAATATCTAATATGTATATTGTTGAATTCACATATCACAATGTAGCATTCTATGTTACATTGGCTGTGTTAGCACATGTTAATACAGTACAGAAAGTCCTCCTGGACCTACCTCAAAGAAGGTGGTTCTGCTCATGTCGACAGTCCTGTACTTATGGCCCAGAGAAGCGCTGGTAAACATCACACTGTCAGACCCTCACACACACACACAGAGGCGCAGGTGCACGCACTCAGACACGCTGAAACACAGAAGCCCACATGCAGACGTAGTCCCAGGACTGGCCCACTTCTTATGCTCTTTCGTACCCTACTGGGCTTGCTATGTCCTGTTCCTCTTCCCATCTCTCTCTCTCTCTCTCTCTCTCTCTCTCTCTGTCTCTCTCTCTCTCTCTTCCTCTCTCTCCTCCACCTTTCACTGTGTGTGACAGAGCAACAAAGAGAGAGGGGGAGATAGAGAGAGAGAGAGAGAGAGATAGATAGATAGATGGTGTGTGTGTGTGTGTGTGTGTGTGTGTGTGTGTGTGTGTGTGTAGATTTGCTTATATGTGCACTTAAAAGGAACTCTGCTACTGAGTGTAGGGATCTAAATGTAAAAGACTGCACAGATCGTACCCTAGGTAAATGAGTCATTGTGACGTTCACCTTCTTGATGAACACCGAAATGAACACTCCATCCTAAAAGCAGAAACCGCAACATCAGATGTAACCCATTGGAAAACTACATTTATAACCCTTTAGTCCAAAATTATACTCAGTACTTTCAGAGACATTGTGAATTCAATGGAAATCCATTTGCTTTGGAATAAAAAAAATAGAGTAAAAAAACAAATAATAATACCAAAAAAACCTCAGAATCATGCATACAAACTACTTCCCAAGCCTATGAGCAAGAGCTGAGCCAGTGAACCAGCTAACATTTCCCATGTGTCTCCATGCCACCTGCCTACACAGAGTGAGTTACGATAGATACGCCTCCACCCACACCAGTCTTCAGCACCCTTGCTTCGTCAGCAGAATGTGACCCTTCCAGACCAGCCGGACAGAAACCAGTGATGAACTACAAGAAATACTACCGCTCCCTTGTCTTCCTGTAATGAATGGCAACAAACCCCCACGTCATTGGGATGTTGATGCCTTGCTAAATGCTTTACACATAATTGGTAGTATTTGGTTTAAAAGCATGTTTCTGAACGTGCAGATTGGTTCTGCAGCTCTAACTCAGTGCTGTCTCAATGTGGAGTTACATATATTTATATATTATGTATATTGAGAGTAAATCATTTAAAGTACTTTAATATTTGTCACTATGTTAAGGAAACAAAATACCACGCCTAACATGACAGGAATCAGACATCCTTTCCATTTCCATTCCATCTGGGTGCTGAATGGCTCAACCCACTTGTGTACTAAACATGTAGTCAGGAAGCCTTTAAGTGTCTCAGGGTCACCTCCAGCCTGGAGGCCTGGAGGCCTGGAGGCCTGCTACATGTCCCTCTCTGTGTCAACACACTTCCCTGTGTGTCGCCGCCGTCCTGTAAAGCACAGTCTGTACATCTAAAGACGGTGACTTCTAACAAAAGAAATCCTGAATTCCACTTGCCAGAAACAAAACAACTGTACACTCAGTGTAACAGATTATTCCATTTCTATTTCCTGAAATAAGTAGATAAATAGATGTTTTTATAACATAAGTAACATTTATAACATAAGTCTTTCATGGAGTGATTGTCGTATGCTGTGGTGGTGTGGATATAGTGAATAGATATGATTAAACAGTGCTGCTGTTGGTTAGAAAGGAGGTGATGTGGGCTGTATAAGCTAACCCTATAGTCCTATTATAGTAGGCTATTCCACCCCCGCACCTCCGATAGAAATGGAGGAAATGGGGTTCACGAACGTGGTGGCATAATGACAGCCATTGAAGCTGTGAATCCTATTCAGTCCAGCAGGACCCCATACCTCTAAATGTGAATGAAAAGAAGACGTGAAGAAATGGGAAAGACGTGCTATACTCGCTATGCCTCTCTCTCTCTCTCTCTCTCTCTCTCTCTCTCTCTCTCTCTCGTTAAAACTATGCTAAATACATGCAAGTGGTTTATATAGCATGCGTAACATGTGTCTAATTATAAAGACTTCAATTTAATAATCACTGGAGACAAACCACATGAGAGTGCATACTGCCCTCTGGTGGCGTATGCTGCCATTATCCCTCGTGTGTTGTTTTTTTTAACACCATTTGTTTCCATCATTAGGCTTACGTGCCGTCGTCCATGCGCATTAGCCTGAAGCTGACTTCCTAATAACAATTCATATGATATCTCATGTAGCTGTTAAATAATGCAGACGAGACGCTGTCAAATGAATAATAGTGTCATCTTTTTTTGTCTTCTAAACAATTCCCTGTATTCCTACTTTGGCAGTCATCCTGCTTGCTAATTTCCCAGAGCACTTTGAACTGAAGACTCACTTCCACATTGTTTGGTGTGGAATAAAACAAGAGAAGTAGTCCTTGCACTCCGAGATCGTCCTACAGCATTGTTCAGGGGAACGTTTGTGAAGTACGAGTTTGTGTTGTTCCTCGGTTCACTCCGTGGCAGTTGGCTGTCCTCTGTGATCAAAAGTTTCCCGCCAAACCAAAGACAAGGCCTGTCTCTTTCCAAGGTCGGGGGTGTTGATATTGACTAGACTATCAGACTGCATCGCCCTCAAACCTCCAAGGACGTCAGGCCAGTGGTAGTCCGGAATGTCTTCTCGTTTTCTTCTCTGTTCTGACATGTGTTTCAGATGGGTGATTTAGATGCATGGGGCTGCATGTTAATGTCCCCATCAATTCTTTCAAGCTCATTTGTGGGACATGCATGTCCAAATCCTATGCAGTATGGGGCACACCGGGCACGTTAACATACATGTTTTACATATGGCATTCTGTTTTGCCAGGAGCCATCAAATAGATGCAGAGGTATGGCCTAAAATAACAAACCATCCGAGGTATTAGCATGTCTGAAGAGTATAGTCCCACACTAGTACAGGCTTTAAATTATTCATTAAGATTCAGGCTAAAATATCTTAATACTCTTGATGCACCAACACTGCCACATACACAATAATTGGCAGTTGACCACCAATTATAATTCAGAACTGTCAATTATGTGAATTATGTTAAATGTCATTTGACTGATGGATCCCCTAAACCTGCTTGTCAGGCCAAAACCCAGGAGCCAATGAGAATGCAGCATGACCGGACCCTGAACCCCAATGCTGATTAGCTTCGTGTAAAGACTGAAGTGGCACTCTCCACTCCTCAACCCACTATCAAAATGGATCATATCAATGCAGTGTGTGTTGGACATTTTTCATGATGAATCGTTTTACACTGAGCCGGGTTTGCCTGGCTGGCATGCCTGGATACTTCAACTGGTACTCCTTTGCTTTTATATCGCAGGAGCAATATAAAAGCAGCTGTTGCAACCGAGGGCAACTCGTTCATAACCTCTGCTCCTTCGATGACTGTGGAGATATCTTATTGTCTTTGGGTGGATGGAAAGGATCCTCTCTTCCAGTGATAAAGAAAGAAAATTGTGGAGTCAGGGTCTAATTGGACAACTTTGATAATTGTAAGATCCTTAATTACAGCTGTAGAGGTATATGTTCCCAAAATCAGTGATAGCATTAACGTTACCCATCCACCATGACCTCAACATGGCTAACAGTTAACGTAACATTATAGTTTGAATGCTAACGTTAGTGGTAATACAGGTGTGGCAGAGAAGACTGCCACACCACATAAGTGGCTTTCTTAAGGGTTCCCCAAAACAGCAGGACACAGGAAGGTGGCGAATAGTCCGGTTTATTGCAAATGGTTGATAAATGAACTGACAGCGCAAGTGGTAACTCTGCTAGCATGCTAGCGCTCTCCTGAGTGTGTGTGGTGGTGGCTGGTTTAACCTGTGGGCCTTGATTAGTCAATGGCCCACAGGTGTGCAGCCTCCCCCAGCCAAACCAATCAGCCTGACTCTGGCTAGGTGAGACTGCTTAAACCAGCCACCAACCACACACATGCCACAACCGGCTATAAAGCTTGAGTGCTGAAATTACGGTCAGAGTCAAGGGACTAAGGTTAACATTACCGGTATGTAACGTTCATTCTTCTTTCCTTACCAGTATCAACTTTGCTCGTTCTTCCAAGTATCGAGGCTCGCTCGAGGTGGAAGAAGTCTGCTGGGTTACCGCCAGCAACGATAAATCGTCTGCAGTCTTCCACCAGAGTCCCTCTTCTTATTCTAAACAATTTCCGGGTCATCCTATATTCATCCTATAATGCGCATGCGCAAATCATGCTTACTCTAACAAAAATGCCCTGATCAAATGAATAATTTCAGTTTGATGCCCTGCTGCCAGTTTATATTGTACCCAAATAAAAAAATAGGTTCAACCGCCAACATAAATTAGAAAGTTTAGTTTACATGACCATGAACTAATAATGTTCAGCTATTGTAGTGAGAAAAAAACACATTAAACGAATAACTGCTTTGTTATACTTGTTTCAGTGTAGCCAGTCACAGCATCATACTAAAACAGAGACATTATGGTCAGATGGGGCAGGGTGGACAAAGAGTTTTTTTAATTTTTAGCGTTTTAGCATTGTTATAATTTAAGTATATTGCTGAAAATCCCCAACCTTGTATTCATCACACACGTTTAAGGATGTAGGCCACAACATCCTTGAAGGGATGACTACCACCCCTGCAGATGGGGTCCCGTTCCAAAATCTTTTCCGAATGATTAAGCTAAGCCTTGATCCCTCAAGCTACGAGCTCCAGCAGTAGTCGCCGAGCACGAGGAAAGGAGCAATATGCAATTAGGACAGCTGAGCTGCCTCAGTGCCATGAAAGGCAAAGTCGACTGTTGATGATCTGGGCCAATCACAACCTTCAGGCTTCGGAGCCAATCACGTTTGTTACATGTGGCCATATGGTGGCGTGATCAGCCAAAATATATAAACATGAGGGCTTGTTAGAATGAGAGAGAGAGATAGATGATTATACTTGTATGCATTGTGTAGAGGATGTTATTCATGTGACTGCACTGTGGCTGTAGACCTGCAGATGGAGGCCGGTGGCATCTGTTAGACAGCAGCACCGGTTGTTCATGTGATGGGATATCCTCAAGACAGATGGTCCCTAATCCTTGCTTTACTTAACACATTAGCAGCAGTCATCGCTCCCTTGAAGATAAATGTATTCTTAAAGCTAGGGTAGGCAGTTTATTTTAGAAGCATGTTTTGTCATATTTGTTGAAATTCTGTTTACATCCCGACAGCGATCAATAAATCAAATGCTCTGCCAAAAAAAAAGAAAAAAATCTGTAATCTATGGCTGGAAATGCAAACTATTGTGCAATGCAAGGCAATGTGAATGTTTCACTAAGCTTCAACTCTTTTCTCTTATGCCAGGTACTGCAAGGTGTACAAAAAGAAGTCGATGAAGTGTAGCTGGCAGCGGTGTAACTACCATATATATGCAGGTAATGCAGCTGCATTGGGGCCTGCAACATTTTAGGGCCTGCACTCAAAGTTTGGAAATCTGATGGCAGTAAAATAGCAAGTGAAACACAACGAGGACATCTAGTGGTGAGGGGCGGGAAGGCAGAAGTGAAGACAGCAGTGAAACTAGCTTTAATTCACTGGGTGGGGGCCCAGACCATCTTGCGTTGAGGCCCAGCACTGACTTGTTACGCCACTGGTAGCAGCTGGTACACACTGAAGGTGGAGAAGGATTAGGGCTACATCTCAGACCTCCAGAGCACTATCCTGCGAAGGTTGGGTGAAGGTTTTTAGCTACTGAGGAGATGCCACAGACCAGAACCACGTTTGTCACTGCATAAAATGCAGCCAAAGCTTTGACAATAATGTGGGTGTCTTTGGGCGACAGTAGCTCAGGGGGTAGAGCGGTTGTCTGGCAACTGCCGTCGGTGTATGAATGGGTGAATGTGAGGCAAATGTAAAGCGCTTTGGATAAAAGCGCTATATAAATGCAGTCCATTTACCATTTACCATCTTTGAAATGCAGTAATTACTGTCAAAAACAGTAGAAGGTTGCCACAGCATGATGCCACATGCACAGCCTGACCTGTCAGCCAACACTGTATAATCAACAGTTAACAAACAGCCAGACATGCCTTCTCTTCCCTCCTGTATATACTGTATGTCTATGTTAATTATATATTGTGTATATATCTTAACAGCTTGAGTTATAGTATTTCTGTGTTGTGGCAGATCTCGCTGCCACATGCCACATAAGTGGCTTCCTTTAGGGTTCTCCCAAACAGCAAGGACACAGGAAGGTGGCGAAGAATCCGGTTTATTGTAATGTTTTGACAATGAAGTGGAGAGAGCAGGTGGTACCTAGCGAGCATGCTAGTGCTCTCCTGAGTGTGTGTGTGGTGGTGGCTGGTTTAACCTGTGGGATTAGTCAATGGCCCACAGGTGTGCAGCCTCACCCAGCCAAACCAATCAGCCTGACTCTGGCCAGGTGAGACTGCTTAAACCAGCCACCAACCACACACACGCCACACATTATAATTTAGATTTTGATGAAGATATGTT
>OMKP01057389.1:0-14575 GCA_900302375.1 Bathygadus melanobranchus | reverse complement strand
CTCCTCTTAACCCAGCAGTGTGGTTACCTTCCCCATGGTACGTGTGTGTTTGCCTGCGGCCCTGACCTCAGCCCCACCGGCTCCAACTGACAGCTTCTTTAAACCAAACACACACAGCAGACTGTTATTTACACGGACACACATGTGGCACACGTGAACCCCAGCACCCCTCTCTCTCTCTCTCTCTCTCTCTCTCTCACCATTGCTCTTCGGTCCTGTCCCTGACCAGGACAGGACTGGGCGCTTGGACTTGGTCCCCGGGCGCCTTACTGATGGCTGCCCACTGCTCCTGGCTTTCCCTGGGGGAGGACGGTCAGGATGGGAAAAACGCAGAGAAGGCATTCCACCGGCGACGCCAATAATTGCATGTGTGTGTGTGTGTGTCGCCGCTCACAGTGTGTGGTTGAAGTGTCGACCGTGTGGCAAATAAAAGGACGATTGTCCTCTGATTACATTACTCAGAGGTGAGGCTGATGAAGTCATGTGTTGCACTGAAGCAAACATGCTAAGTTAAGAACTACGTAAAGTGCCTTCCCAAGCACCCCCACAACCAATGATCAGATCATCTCTCACCATCTCTGCATGTGACACCAAGAATGTGCTTCAACACGCTCATTAACAGACCACCTGCTGTGTCCTAACTTCACCCACTTCGCCCCACCCCTCTGTCTGGCCTACTTTAGAATCAGATGCTCCAAGAGCCGGGTCCTCCACTGCCAAACTGTCACTGAACGCTCTTGTCATTGGATGTGTGAGTCACATTAGTTATACATCGAACAGGGCGATGGGCGGGACCACTAAACATTCGATCCACTGTGCAGTGCCAGCAGGAAACATTACACCCTGGGCAGTGATGTCCATAAATCACCGGGCTTCTATCAAGGGAATTAAACGCGCACGCATGCGTGTGTGTGTGTGATTACACATTGACACACATGATATGAATGCATGAGGATGCATTCATAGCCCCTTTTAGGTCAAAAGGAAAGGCACTTATTTACAAATTAATTGATTTTAAGGCAAGATAACATAGTTTATAGATTTATTTTATTCTATTTGTGTATGGTAGGTCATCTTATTTTTATTCTAATCTTGTGGTTTGATTAGCACTGATCCTGTGAGGCTGTGAGGTCTGAATGTCTCGTCGGGGGTTGATAAGGTCTTATCGCACTGTCAGAGAACAGCACCAGAACTCACTCTCAGGCTGCTTCTCGTTGGGGGTGATGGAGCGTACAAAGTCCTGCGGGGTCATGTACACCTCAGCGTCGCCGTGCTCACTGATGACCTTCAGCGTTGCAAAGTAACGGAAGATCTTGTCGGGGGTCGAGTAAGCCCTGATCCTGTTCTCATACTCCATAACCTAGGAAGCAGAAGGAAATGAATTGAGTTGAGCAGCGTGTTCATCACATATCAACAGCATTTAGATCTAGACAACGCATTGGATTACAAAACGGGTGCAAACAGACAGTGCAGCGTTGGTTGCGTAGTCAACTCGGGAGTGTTAGGTTTCACCCCGTTCCTCCAGGTGGCTTCATAAAGGTAGGCTGTCAATCCTGACTGGGGCAGAGAGTGACCTTCCAGCCCCCGACTCTATTAGCACATCAACATGAAAGAAAGCTAAATTCATCTGTTTCAGCATCTAGTGTGGCTGACAGGCTAACCTCTGGGGAGGTGTCTGACTGACTGGTGTTATACCAAGTCATTTCAGTAGAGTGAAGTACATATTTGGGAATACACCCCCAACAGCACGGTCCAGATAGGCTATGGCTCAACTCAGAGCATCATGACAGAACACACACAGAGTATTGAATTAAGTATCACAACAACTGTGATCATGGTGGTTTTGGCCCCTCTCAAACTGGAGTCTTATTATTAGGTCTTTAAAGTCTTATTTTGGCCTCCTCAATACAAAAGCGTTGTAGCTACATCATTAGCGACATAATACCAGCATTGACACTGGTATTATCCGCTGTTAATTTGCTGTAGAAATGGCATTTGCAGCAATGTCGGCATTTTACATTACCGAAGAAGTGTTGTTTTGCTCCATAATTTTACAATTATAGCTCAGACTCCTGTCAGAAAAAGCTGCCGCGGCAAGTGCTCGAAGTCTGTGCAGGCTGCCATCAGTTAGGGAATAGCTCCAATGTGCACTCAAGCATCTTGGAGATTTTCTTGCCGGGAGTATTTCACAAAACAATTCCTTAACAGAGGGAGCAGGTTCAACACAGTCTTGGAGAAAAGTTCACTTGTGGTTTCCCTATCAGTTTTGCAAGCAAAAGAACATCTCATCTTGGCTTTTTAATGTTTAAATTATCGTCCAATGTAAGTAGGCTGTATCTCTATGTTAATTACTGACTATTTCTCATGCATATCAATCTGGTATGGCGGTTGAAATCTATGCACCTTCATGCTGGTCCCCAATTCTTTGCAGAAAGCATTGGCCTTCAGGGAAATTACAGAAGTGCCTTCTCAACAAGAGTCAGCCAATAGTATATGGATGGGGGGGTTAGGGGACATCGGAGAAGAGGGATGCCAAGGATGGCCTGATTGATGGAGAGCATGAGCCGTATTGTGATCACTATCATCTTCCACTCATCTGCTCAGATTTACAGGCCATCGATCTGGGCATTACCAACACCGAAGGAGACTGTTTGTTTCTTTCACTCAAAAAATAAATTCACCAGCTAACTGTCGGTGTTTCGGGAGATTTTAGAGAAACTGCTGAAAACGAAACACAATTTTACATGTCTTGATATTTTCCCCACTGCGTTCACATTTCAAAACAAATACATCCCTGTGTTGATAAACCATACAACTTCATCAAACAGCAGCAATCTCAGGGACACCAGCAGTCTGTGTTGACAGAGAGAAACACCCCTCGAACACATGACAGACGCGTGCAATTTACTCTCCGTGGATAGCGTTCTATCAAAACTAGGCACTTTATCTGGCGTGCCGAGTGCGTGCTGGCAAACTAACCCCTTTATCCACCAAGACAAGAACCTACTTAATCTCCACTGCGATTTGCCACAAAAGGGCAAACATGCTCCCAGACATCGATGCGCTTTCTGGAGACAATTGCTGTCACTGCAACGGCGAGTCCCCTTTTCATTTGCTCAATTCTCCATTGCCTCTTTTTGTAAATCTAGGCTAAGAAGTCTGACATGGTATTTAATGTTGACATTTAATGGTTTGAAGGACGGACGCCCGTCGTCAAAGCCCCCCGTGTCTTTCTCTAGCGCTGTTGCTGTTAAAACACCATTACATCTGAGACACACTGTCCGTTGTTACACGCTAATTTAAAGTGTGATAAAAATGTAGCAGGTGGCACACATGAAAGTAGTTTCGAGAGCTATCTCACAGTGGTTAATGTTTGCACATCTTTATTAAATATTACAGCAAAATCCACCGACACTTGCTTATTGGCCATTGATTAGGGCGTGAGAATTATGGGAAAATAATAACAAAATGGCATTCTGGAGGTAAATTAAACAGCAGGCGGCCTAACGGATGAATGTTTACTGTTTATTGATTACCTTGCGGTCGCGGAATCCGGAGCGGACTTTCTTTTTTTTCCCCTCGCCACCAGCCTCCTCCTCCTCCCCTCCATCTTCCTCTCCACTGCTGGCCTCCACGGATTTCTCCGATTCCACCTCGGATTCAGCGCCTTTGGTGAACTCCTCGTCGCCCCGCTCCGCCCGCTCGGCGTGGCCAACGGACGGCCCTGCGTCTGCGTACGCTCTGGGTGTCAAACCACAGAGACGCGGGGTGTCACTTACTGCGACAACGTATCCATGTCACACGGACTAAGAAGGTTAATTAGTACATGGCCGTATACATTTCCCTGTCTGGCCCCAGAGCCGTGGAGGGGGCAACAGTGTGTAAAAGCCTGGGTACTTTGCTAAGTAGAGTGAGAAAATGGAGGAAGAGGGAAAATGAATGGAATGAAATAGAACTAAACAGACTTGATTTTTTTGCTGTGTCGTGCTCATGTACATTTGGACATTCACCCCGGCCAACTGTCCAAATTGAAAATTAACAATTATATAATTATAATTGTTAATTATTATATAACAATTACAATGACTACTCAAGGCTTGCCATGGCTGACGCCGTATAAATCCGTTTTATGAGACACCGAGGAAAACTAGGCAGGGAACGCCCTCTCCTCGCGGGTCTCAAGTGTCCAGGAGGTGCCGTCCATCACACGTCTGCGTGCGACACAGTCACTGTGAGAGCTCTTACCTCGTCCTGACACCCTCTGTGCAGAGGCTGCGAGTTAAATAAATACCAGGCTCCTTTAAGACAGTGTGCGTACCATTAAAATAAATACTTTGTGCACCAACGGTGGCTCGGGGCGGTGGCGCAGTATTTCATGTCCCACCTCATGAACCGGACTGCAAATAAAGGTTTGTGCATTCCAAAGAAGTGCTAGGACAGTGTGTCTGCGTGCGTGTGTGTGTGTGTGTGCAGTTGAAGACATTGTCAGTGTCAACAACCTTACTTCTCTCCACTTTGAGAGTAATAGGAGCAGAAACGGGTCCTTTTCATACCTTGTCCAGAGCAGTCCCGTGCTGGCAGATATCCCAGTGACCCCAGCCAGGGCCGCCAGTATCAGTCTCCGTCGACCCTGGTTCCGCACCGGCCCACTGTGGTAGCGCCGAGACATCAGTGCCAGGCCCACAGAGGCCGCAGAAAGTGCCCGCAAGCGGAACATCCTGTGGGGAGCGAGAGAGCCCATCGAAATCAAGCGTCACTAAAGACCCTTCTTAGGGTCTAGGGTCTCCGCGCTCATCTGCATGTATCTGCATTAGGCATGTAGTGGGGGAAATGTCTCTCTGTCTCTGGGGCGCAGCACAGATGCAAAATATTACCCCAACACAAGTTGGCGAGTAAGATGTCATGTGTTCATTTGCATACACTACCCACATTGAAATGATACAGTCGCTTGACCATCAGTGAAGTTCCCCTTTAACTATTTCAAATTGCCTCGTAATGCCTAGTCGTAATGCTTTTTTGCACCTAGCTAGTGTAAAGCAAGAACATTTCATCTGTGGGTTTGGATTTAGCTTTTTACTCCCCTGTAAAGGAGCAGAACTATATTTTTGTTCCTGGAGATCTGCCTTTCCCACGGTTGATCCCACTGTAGATATTTCTTGAAACAATCAAAACAAAAAAGCATAACTAAAAACCAATTTACAACCATGTGTCTTGCCCAAAACGTTACTTTTTTAAAAACAAAGACAGTGATGTAATTCATTAGTGTCACAGCCGGGCGACTAGGAATTAAGCAAGGGGCAGCTGCTGGGCCTAATGCGTTGATTTCCAGACTCAGAGAAGGAGGAGCTCCATCATTGTTGAGAAACTTTACATTACCCATCGATATTCTGCGTATCCTATCCTACAGTCGAGAGTGGTCCCCAATTTCATCAGCAATATTAAAGGGAAAAAAGCACAACAACATTGCATTTGCTAATTGGGAAGGTTCTGTGTTCCATGGCAATGTGGACTGAGGGGACGGAGGAGGTCTCTTGAGTATGGGACTAAATCATGCTTGAATACACACACTACTTTCAAACTTTCCTGAGCTCCTGAGACTGATGAAAGTCTCTTACCCGAGTCTTAACAGTAACGGAATGGCCTGGAAACACTTATATTTAGGCCTATAAGCTAAAAATGTAAACAGTACTACATTCGACATTTTCAATATCAGCATATATGTCGGCAAGGTGCTTCATAACCATCAAATCTCTTTTAAAGGGCATGTCAATCAGATAGGTAGAGGGGATTTTATTCGGGCATGCTTTGCTCTGCACAACATAGAATCAATGTGGATTGCATTTATAATGATTTACATTTATATAGCGCTTTTATCCAAAGCGCTTTACATTGTCTCACATTCACACACTGACAGCGGTGTCAACCATGCAAGGCAACAACCAACTCGTTGGGAGCAGTTGGGGTTAGGTGGGGGACACCTTGACAATTAGCTAGGCGGAGCCGGGCATTGAACCAGCAACCTTCGGCCATGTGAAACTATAGGTTCAACACCATTATCTATAATGGTCAGGCTCCAATCCCAAGGAGTTCTCAGGAGCAACTTCATATTATTAGAAGAGTTCATTCATAAGACAGGTAGCCACTGCAGACAGCTTAACCAGAACGCTTTGCCTAAAGACCCCACAAAGCATGGCATAGCAGCTATCGGTTTAGGAAACTATCATCCTGCCCCCATAATAATCGAATAACCAATAATACACTCTATGGGGGGTCGTTCTAATCTGTAGGAATCCTCATCTATATACCTGGTACCACACGGCTTGTGTGCAGGCTTGTAGTAGACCAATGAATGATCCATAAGTACTAATAACCTGCGGAAATATCTGACATTTGAGACATGCAGTCCCAGACAATGTACATGGAAGGCAAACGAGTGCAAAGTTTGCCATACTAGACTTTTGGCGATAGAAAGCAGATGAACAGGGGGTAACACACCCCAAAATCTGTTGATCTGACAGCAGCTAGAAACACACACTTCAACAATACAAATCTAAAAAATACATCCCCGCCGGACATCGAGTATGCATCTAACATAGGTCAAGACTGACAATGTGGGAGAAGCAAAAGCCAATACTGACTTTTCAGCAAATGCAAAAGTTAATCTTGGTGTTGGTTAAGGACCATACGCGATGAAAATGGTTACAAATTAGCACACGCTGCTGTACGGGTTTGGGGCATAGACTAGATCTACGTGTTTTAACAAACGGTACGTATTGTATGTAGGTGGCTCGGCTGTCTACCTCGGGCCTGTGTAAACGCAGGACACAACATGCTTAGCAAGAAATGTCAGGTGTATATTTAATACGAATGCTAGTGTTAGCTTGTTAGCAAGCAAAGCAAGGGCTACGTGACAACTGTAGAAGGGATGAGGTCGTTGAGTACGTAATACACCCGCGTTAGCAGTCATATCCACGCGTGGCATGCATTACTCACGTTTATTATAATACGTCAGACCAAATGTAGAGTTTCTTCGGCGTGTAAAACAAACGCGTATTCTTGTTTTCGCTCTTCAACGACGACTCCAAAACAACAGTTCCGTGTCTACGCTATAAGCCCCGCCCCTTCACACGCCCCTCTGTATATAATGTGCCTGGGGCGCAGCGTCTCAGTACTCCGCCCAATGCAGTGGGCACTGGGACACGCTTAGCACATTCATATTATTCATAACAATAGTCATACATTTCAATACATTTAATCAACTGTGTGTTAAACGTTCGTCGACGGGGATTTCCTCACAATCATAATAGCTCAAGCAGAGCTATAACAATCACAGTCATGGTGATTCTGGCAGTGGACTCTGTGTGATTATTTTCAACACTTAGGGCTTTCATTATTTAGCTGTATTGTGTATGTATGTATGCATGTATCAGCATAGTGTTTAAAGAGTTGGTATCTGGCCTGACATGAGAAAAAAAACGTCTTAATTTTTAGACACGTTTTTCAGCTGTATGTATAATGCTCCCTGTGGTAAACATGAATGTCATAGATACTGAATTATGTGTTGGGTATTTAGTCAACAGGACATTCCTGCAAGTAAATTCGTATCATTATAATCATGCTTATTTGTTGCTTTAGCATCTCTTGAAGACTGGAACATGTTGTATTTCTTACAGCACGGAGATTGTATTGAATTTGTTTATTAAAACTTACTGACAAGAATGCCTGTTTAACTTAATTTTGAGGATTTAATCTCTGTGGCAGCTTGTTAGTGGATAATGCAAGGATGAATATTGATTCTTGGAGCGACATTTATTAAAAAAAAAAACAAGAAGCTGGTTATCATCTGAGAATGTGTGATATTTATGATTTAATGTACTTATAAAGGGAACTTTGACCTGAGGTTATTGAGACTTGGTCATAATCAATACCTCTAAATCAATAACCCTATCATAAAACGAGTGAATTAACTGCATCCTATAATCTTCTCCTCTGTCCTGATTTTCTATTTGCAGTCAGGGTTTTTTGTTTGTAATGCGATGAGATTGCAAATGTGAGATTGTATGAAGACTATTTACATGAAAATCTATACTTGTATCACCTCAATTCTTTCATTACGTAAGCCTTTCATATATATTATACTCACCGTGTACAAGCCAATGCTTTATCTTCATTATAATTCATCCTAATATCTAATTATAATTACATCACATTTCCTCTGTGCTGTGCTTCCTAATTGCAGTCATGCAACATTTTCTATGGAGATTATTTAGGTGAAAATCTTTACACAGTGTACCATATATGTTTTACTTTTATTGTTCCATTACGAGATCCTTTTGAATATATTTAATCCTCTCTTCTTCCGTCTCATATTATCAGTTGATACTACTGATTCATTCAATTCATTATAATTACATGAATTGGTTCAGTAATGTAGCTTTTTTTTTTTTACTAACTTATTACCCTCTGTTATTTTCCCATGATATTCATAATACAACATAACATAAGAGAGGATAAGATAATAGTATTTTTGTACCTTCAAAATAAATAGTCTCACTACACTCTCATTCAAATCAAGTAATCCCATTCATGAATTCCTTTATATTTGCGTTCCTCTACCAAATCAACAATACAAATTGATCAAGGATACACTGTAGAACATTAGTTTGCTTTGTGTATTTACATTTCCAATACAAATACTGTAGAACACAGATGGCTCTTTGTAGAAGCACTCACTGCTTGTTTACAATTTACAGAAAGCAATCTAGGTTAACAAATAATAATAATAAAAGCTGTATATATCAGCAGGAAAGGAGTGTTCTTTTATCGAGCACCCAATCTGTGGAATAGTCTGCCACCTGAAATCAGGGATGCTGGCTGCTGAAAAATTCAAACCCAAACTTCAAACCTACCTCTTTACTCTCTCCTAGCAGTGTCCCTCAGCTCTCATTACAGCTAAATTGACCTGCTAGCCAGCACTTCCACGGTTCCTACATGATCCTTGTCCACCCTGCCCCCTCTAACCATCATGCTGTGTCTGTTTTTGTGTGTTGCTGTGATCATGACAAGATGCCTGGCCACCCCACCTGACGGCTACAAGCCAGTGCCTTATCACCGTGGACAATACACATTTTTTAAATTGTACTTGCAATGTTTGCTTGTAATCTATGTAGGTCAATTATGGCAACCATTGCACTCCTAACTGTCCCTGGAGTTCCTTCTCAAGGGTTCTTCCTTGATCATTTTTTGTGCACTTTGGGGGGATAGGGTTAGGGGTGTCATAAATATATGCCATAGATATATGGACTTGATATACAGTATCTATATATATGTATATATATATATATATGTAACCAGTTGTGTCTTGTGTTGTGTTTTTGATGAAGAAGTCCTTTCCAGGGTTTCTTTGGAGGCAATCTCCAGGGGGTGAACCCAATGTTCCACATATTGACTCTAGAGGCCTAACATGTTATAACTATTTACAGATTATGTGTAATTATAAAAGGTTATACTTTGACATTACATATTACTGCTGTATAATTGACTCATATTACATATATATATATATGTGTGTGTTCAAGGTCCAATGGTCAAAACATCAGAAAAGGAAGTGAAGGGCGGGGGTGCTCTTGGCCCGACAGTTGAGCGAATTCCTGACATCATGCAGGATATAGTATACTGGATCTAACGACTTCTAAGATAATCTGACTCTGACAGGCACATGCTTACAAGAAAACAAATGTGACTGCATGCCTTGCTTCTGCTCGGGTTTCCACTGCTGCGGCTCTATAGGCATGGCTTGTTAGTAAGCAACAAGAAGGGGTTGAGCCTACATGTAGCGTGTGGGTTGAACTTGCGCTGTTGTCGCATTGTCAACACTAAGAGATTTCCATCTCATGAATGGGTGAATTGTACCTGCCATAAAGGCGCGGTGAACGCTTGCCGTTGTAAAAGGTGGGACGCGAGATAAGTTCTGCTTCACCTCGACTGGCAACAGTACATAGTAACCACTATGCCACTACTTCTATACTACTCTACTTCCTTGGACGATCCAAATCTTTTTGATTTGTTCCAGCGGCTATCTCTGCCCTGAGTGCTTCATTAAGCAAACAGTTGTAAATCAATAAGAGATATGCCAGACTGCTGGTTTTACAGCACGTCGTGGCGTTTGCATGGGCAGCTGTACCCAAGAAAAGACTGCAGGCTACATGGTGTGGTGGGAAAGCTGCAATGAAATTTGATCCATTGGCAGTAGCTACATGTATAAAGATAACACATGGCTTTCTGCTGAAGGCTTGACCTTACGAATGAAGAGGTATGTTTACTTTACAGACAAAATCTGTGTGACTGTGTGCATGCGGGTGTGTGTGTATGAGAGCATATATGTACACACAACTTTGTTTGTTATTCAGCTGTATTATATCCATGTGTAGAATGGGAGTCACCAATGGTGATTCACCATATATCAGTATTGCGTCAGAGTGAAAGATATGTGGTTTGGGTGTGGCCTTTTTAATGTGGGATGGGCTCATTCATGCTGCATGGCAATGGCGTGTCTTTGCTTGTTCCCATACCACACATACAAACATGCACGTTATAACCTTATAACAACAAGTTGTTAGGAGTCTTATTAGACACACCTAAATCCCAATGAATACAGAAGCTAGATACAGGCTAAATACAGGCTAGAAACAACATTTATCCCATTTCCTGATGGAACATTTAAGATTGTTTTCAATATTTCCTACTGAAAGGCGCTACAACGATGGTGCTTCAGCAGTGCTCACACAGCTGTGTTCACAGCCATATTGCTCTGGCACATGGGGACTTCCCCGCGCGATACCCCCGTGATACGCTCTCTCTGCAAAATCGGTTCAGCCGATAGAGACCACGGTCAGGTCGTTGTCCACATTAGAAAAAAGAAGGAATTAGCATTTAAATTGCATTGCCCATGCAGTGTGTCGCACTGCACCTGAACAGGAAATGGCGATGGTGGGCAAGGGTTCAGGGGCAAGGAAATCCTGGGCAATGTGGTCACCGAGCATGATAACATAGAAAACTGTACTGAGGCATGTTGATGAACGTGACACACAAGAACAATCCAGTCCTCGTTGAAAGCTCCTTCAATTTTCTTCAATAAAACCATGTAATTGTTTACTTTTCACCTTTGACCCACATGCGTGACAGGCGTGGCAGTGAGTCACTAATGTTACTTGTTTGACCATAAAAGTAAAGTGGTCGCATTCCTCTGAGGGGGTCGGGTACTGGAAAAAATACACATTCTCTGGATGAGCTATAATATCAGTATTTCTTACATCCGTGGCACCTTATTTTATTCATGAGAAACGCTAAGCGATGCTACTACTACTACTACTTTCTGGCATGTTTTTGAAAGGTTTTTAAGTGGATGCACATTTCAGAAGGTAGAATACACCCTTTCAAAGTCACTGTAGATCAATACAATTAGACTTTATCCTCTATTCCTCAGTGAGTCTCCACATGAGTGACGAGTGGAACAAACTAATAGCAGTTAGAACACTGGCTATATGCCACAACCACCTACAGATCTGCAGAAGTGTGTGCCATATCTTCCATTTAGGGTTGTTGAATTCCAACTGCAGCCAAATCATAGGCCTATTATGGTATCATATCATATTAATTACACAAGTGCCTAAGTTCAACGATAGGCCTGTTGCCTACATGGAAATCTTACAACTCCTAATTCAATTAGGCTTCAAACTCATAACGTACCGTACCTTATCATCACTGGTACTTTTTAAAACAGACGGCCTATCACTTGCTTTTATCTTAAATGCGCATAATTTTTTACGCCTGGAATGTGTGTAGGTTGTCTTTCAGGCATGATGCCGGATAGCGCAGCATATGTAATGCAACATTAATAGAACTGACGGCGTTAAGTGGCTTAATTTTGAATTCTGGTGCAACGCTGGGCATGTGTATACGAAGCAGCAATAGTCCAGCCCCGCTACCCGCCCACCACCCTCCCTTTTCCCCTCGGTCTGTCTTGGTCCGCCCGCAGCATTCGCCTTCTGAGCGAGCTTTCACTAGAGAGATGGCTGGGAAAGTGTGCAGGTCGGTGCTCCTCTTGTCCCGGAGCAGCGGAACGGTGGCGAGTAGCCTCCCCGCACTTGTTGTCTCTTCACAGCGACACCATCAGCACATAAGACCGGTAAGTCACAGGACCTGTGATCGGTGTGTGTGTGAAAGAGGTGTAGCGGCAAGCAGGACGGTAGAAACCGCGGCACTGTGTGTTGTATGGGCTGGCTAAGGAAGTGAGGCTAACTAGCCTGGAGATCCTCGATTCTTGTGTGGTTGCTTGCTTTCCTCGTAGACGATTTAAAGCAGTAGTTCGCGTATGTATCTCATCCCGTCTCGTTATTCTAAATGGGTAATTCTCACAATGGGCGCAATACATTTTTCGACAGTAGCAATGCAGATTTTAGGGACCGTTGCTGGACGCCCTATAATATTCCGTTGGCGCTGCCCCGCCGTTTACTGTAACAAGCTCTCAGCCACCCTTCTTCAGGTTCTTCTTGACATCTCATGTTTCCATGTACTCAACAACTTCAACCTACGACCGTCTTTAAATCTGCTATATAGGCGGTGTGATCAGTGTGTTTTCACATGGTTGCCTTTATCGTTCAAACACCTTCATTTTGACCGTATTTGAACGGCATCTGGAACAGCTGCAATCGATTGGAGCTCTTTTAGTGACCGACGGTTTAGGACAAGGGGAACAATTATTTTATTTCATGTCGGTCGTTAACTAGGTATAATCCATATAATCCGCTTTTGGATATCGCCGTCGTTGTTAAGATGCCGTCCTCTATTCTATGGTTCTGCTTATGTTATGTCAGCTCATACATTGTGTGAACTGCAGTATCTGTAAGAAGTGGTGCATCCTTGTGAGCTCAAAATCGTGCAGTAGAAAAAGAGTGGAACTATGTGTGCGTGTGTGTGCGTGCGTGCGTGCGTGGAGAGCGCAGCAGAACGGGAGGGATGCAGTTAGATACTCGCTCTTTACAAACACACAGACACACACACCCGTTCACTGGAACATGGGAACCCACAATTTCATGATGATGATGTCAGACTCTCCAACTAGCCTGGTATTGCCCTCCCCCCACCCTGAGGGTGTTTCCCCGTCGCAGGATCTCCTCTGCTCTCCCAACTAATGGGAGCAATAAGCAACCCTTTGTAGCAGCACGCCTAGCCACACACGCCACACACGTTACAATCGCACATGCGTCTTCCACACTAGTGGGTGGGTGGGTGGTTGGGGGGAGCAGTAATTGCTTTTGCAGTGCTGCTAATTCTTTTATACAGTGCAATCATTGAATGTCATCTCTGCCTCACTGACCGACTCTTAAGCTACAAACTCACTGGTATTTCATTGCTGCTGCCTGATGAGGGAAGCCGGGGCCCAGGATGGGCCTGCCCACCTCTATACCCAGTGGGAGAAAATTACATCACTGTGAATGGAATGCCCCATTGACATCATTCTCATTTTTTTTCTCATTTTTTCCTGTGCTTCCCTGCTCATTTTGGACACACACACACGCACGTACATGCACCAGGACACGCTCCTTTCACTTTGATCTGCTTGGCTGTAAGCTTCCGTGAGCCTGTCATATAGTTGGTCACAGCCCATCGACGCATGGCTGTCGTAGCTCTGTTTGGCGGCCCTGTCACCCCATGCCGGCGTGCTGACAGCCCAGTGACAAGCCAAGACGCCTCTTGTTTGCGTATTGCGCTGTAATAGGAGAATTCCCTGTGAACTCTGGATTTTTGAGTGCGCTCTAAACCTAAGCTACGCGTATCTGAGGGAAGTAAAGCTAGGATACGCTCGTTAGCATAGACTGAAGACGAGACCCCTTGTCTTCTCCATTGCTCATACCATAACCACAGCACACACTCATTATTAGCCAACTTCCTTGTTGCGTGCGGCGTGTATTGTGGACTCTAGGGGCAGACATTTAACCCACGTTGGATCACTATTGACCTAGCTGTCCTATAAAGCGCTCCTGTCTTCCGATGTGGCAGGAGGCTAGAGTCATTGTGAATAAATGTTCCCTGTGAACAGGGCCATAAATCAGGGCTGTTTTTCTATGCTACAAGCGGCTCTACTATCACGTCATGCTTTCAAGTAGCCGGCTGGATGGCTAAACCCCCAGGATGACTGCTGCTACGTTTGCGGAAGTTTCCTCCTTCCTGCATGTTGTATCGTGGATTTATTACTCTACTCTACTCTACTCTACTCTGTTGTATCTACTTATTTGCATTTCGACTTGACGTTTTCATTAGAGGGGGAGCCTTAATGAATTTGTCGGGCGGCAGTCGCAGGGGTCTCTAGGGGTCACGACCCACAGCTGTCTCCTAATCCAATTAGGGTTCGGGGTAAACAAATTGTCTCCGCCTCCACCACTATGGGTTGTAACTTCAATTCAGATGAGAGTCAATGTCAACTTCTTGCCTGTGTTGGTAAAAAAAGGAGCCCTGATAAGGCATTTCAATGATTGATAAGCCTGTCTACACGTCTCCTCATTTTAATGTGTGA
>OMKP01057386.1:0-14489 GCA_900302375.1 Bathygadus melanobranchus | reverse complement strand
CAATACCCTGCGTTTCAGTTGATTCCACTAGATGGCGCCCTCCAAACACTACCGACCGTTGCTAAAGCCGAAAAGTAACGACATAAAAGACACTGCGCAGCTCTTAATTTTTATCAGAGGGATTAATGATCATTTTGAGATCATGGAGGAGTTTTTGGCCATGGAGTCCATAAAGGGGCAAAAAAGGGTGACCAACAACACTGTTCCCACTGAAACTGAATAAACGTTTTCTTTACTGTTCAGGTAATGGTTTTCACATGTTTATTATTATATCATTTATATTAGTCATATCATTATATAATTTAGGCTATTAGTTAACCCTCCCTCCTTATCTGCTACTGGCCCGGCCCGCCTGTCAATTTTAAAACCCAGTGTGGCCCTTGAGGCAAAAAGTTTGCCCATCCATGGCTTAACCCCTCATTTTTTGGCACGTTTTCCACTATGTTGACAGTGACAACAAAACTAACAGAAGCACATATGGCCTAGCAGCCACTGTAGTCTTCTCTACTCTACTGTCTACTGTTTTCTTTGAGAACATTCTCAATAATTGCTAATACAAACAGTGTTCCAGGTTCTATGGGGTGCAATTATCCAAAAATTGGACACCTCATTATCAGAGCAATGCATCATCGTTTGTTATTCCTGAATGCCATTATACATTTCCCTGAATTATTTCCTTTAGTATCGCTGCGATTTATTGCCCAATAGGGCATGTAGGCTCTCTCGTCTGATATCTCTGATTGATATGCTAATGAAGTGTAGCCATCCTTCCTCTCATTACTGTTCTACAAATCCTTCCCTCGCATTTCCAATGAGAAGACTACTTCCAAAGGAACACACTTCTATATATGGCATATTGATTAGATATATGTATGCATATTGTTCAGTATTTTGTCCTAGCCATGGGCTGTTATGGATGTCTGTATTTTTCCATCTGTTCTGAGTGTGTGTGTGTGTGTGTGTGTGTGTTATCTAGGGTACAGGAGCTCAGTGACCTGGGGGATCTGTCGCCCCACTGGGACACCCTGAGGAAGGAGGTGATCACACACTATGGAGGACTAGTCAGCTCCTACCGGGACACACTGGCCGAACTGGAGAAAATCACCGGTATGCCTCCTTACACACACACACACGCACTTACACACACAAACATACATAGACATGCATGCAAACAAGTATGCACATAGACACACACATACATATATGTGCATGCAAACATGCAAAAACACCTACGTTACATATAGATAGCTACTGCAGTATATATACCTGCCACTTTCACACATACACACACAAAGATTAATATATCTGCCACTTTTATACAACTTTGACAGATCTAAAGAGAGACACACATACACACACACACTCAAACATAGCTACATTTCTGCTTGAAATGTATTGGACTTGTCCAGTGTTACACAGTGCTAATGAAAGAATATTGTTCTATACTGTCTAACAGACAGTTGCTTACCTTTGGTAATGTAGCATCACCATCATCTAAAGTCAAATAATTCACTGTTGCCGTGTCACTGGTCTCACAAATCAGACTTTAGATCACTATCTAAAGTCTGACGGCAGATGAGCTCAAATCTGGGTGAACAAGGTGTATCGCTTTTTTTCGCCTCATATTTGTTTCGACCAATCATGTTGCTGCAGGCGGGGATCTGTAAGAGCATATTATGACTGCTGGATCCGAGATTACAGTGTCACTAGGTAATTTAAACATAGCCAACAATCTACTTTGCCTGGTACACAGTAGTAAGTAGACTCCTCTTGACTCTTGACATTAAAGTGATTCCCCCAAGGAGTCTGTATTTTTGTATGCTGTGGCCTTGGTTTTATTTGTAAGCATCCAATCAAGTAATTGGAGCGAATTTCCACCAAAATTTGTAAACAGTTTTTCTTATGTCATAAATGTGTCATAAATGTACATTTCTTGCTTCATTTTTGTTGCCATTTCAGGTATGATTTACTTAAGGACAATGTCTGGGAATATTTAGCATCAATTGTCTGCAGACGCTATCCACTCATAAGTCTTATGTTTTGTGGACACTTGTTCCAGCTTTGTTGCATCTGTCTATCATATGTATGCTAGAACATGCTGGAAAAACATGCTAGAACATGCTAGAAAAACATGCGCTACCAAATGAAAGAAAGGGGAAAGATGTGTTTTAACCAATAGGGTCAGGACAGCATTGTGGTTAGAATCTTTGACTCCCGGCTGAAAGGGTGTGGGTTCGGTCGCCAATGTCCAGTGCTGTCACATCCCCTTGTATCCAACTTCTGATCACGGCTGCTAAATTGTACAATAGTTTTTTGGAAGATAAGATTAAATGATTTAGAAAATTATTTCTCTTGTTGCTTTCTCCTCCTTTTCCATCTTTCCCTTCTCCATTCTCCTCAACTTTATTGATTATTCACTCTGGGCTTTGCAAGTCATTGGCAAGTGATTGATTTTACCATGACTCCCTCCTGTCCTGTAATGAGATATTTGTCAGTGCAGCTCTCCCCTGCGACCAGCCTGTGAGTGATGACTCCTCACCGCTACTCCTCAGCACATTGGACTTGAGCTGGGGGGGGTGGTGGGAGTGGGTGGTAAAGATGAAGGTGGTTGTTCCAGACAGTCAGATGTACCAGCGTAGGTCCTTATGGTTCCTGACAAGCATCACCCTTGTTCTTTTTTAATGTTTTGCCGTCAGCTAGATTTCACACCAACATTGACATGAGGTAGACCCGAGCGTGCCTTGTCACCTTCCTCCTACCCGGCACCGGCTTCACGCTGTGGCAACGCCAAGTGGCAAGGACACATTAGGTATCAATTATTGATACCTAATCAGGGCTCAACACTAACTTTTGAAATTGGTTGCCAGGCTGGCACCCAGGCATCAGCTTTTGGTTGCTGAAAATAAGGTTGCCATTTTTAGCCACTTTATATTTGGAGTAACTAAGATACTAAGCATTTATACGGCAGCTTAATAATGAAAATCTAACGTCTGAGCTGATGTAGATGAAGCAAAATCTCCAGGGGGCCTCGGTCTAACACTGGTCGCGGATTACAGGTTGATCATGGACATGCCGAGGTTAGGGGTTCCATTTCCTATGGTACCACCGTGCTAAGAATATATGCCCCTGGCACATGGCACTGTAAGATGCTTTGGATAAAACCATCTCGCAAATGGCATTTACTGTATATAAATGCCATATACCGTATAATGGGGACAGAACTGAATAGACAGAACTGGGACTATTATTTAGATGGCTATGGTCACAGTCCCCACATCTGTATTCTGGATTGAGAAGTTTTAACGACTCAAGAATTGAGGCGTTGTAACGACAAGCGTAACGGAAGCCTGCATTGTTTCCCTGTTGATTGTCACCATATGTTGTAAGTGGTGTGCCATCTGATGTGGGAGAAGTGCTGGAGAGAGACGATACAAGTAGCACAAGTGAGTGAAGATAGTAGAAAAGTACAGGTAGCGCTGAAGCACTCAGTGTGAGGAAACGATGGCAGGGAGGCATCGGCCCTCGGTCTCCACGCTCAGGTTCAACGTCCTTAGTGTTTCGTTTCCATTCATTTTTAATGAGCAGGGCTGACCTCAGCACGCACTTTAGATGCTCTAATAACTGTTCCACTCATGAATAAATCATCACCACCTCCATTGTTTGCGAGTAGGAGAATTAGAGCCACAACTGTAGTAATGCTGTCATGGGTGTTGTTTGATGGACCTCCAGCAACCTGAGCCTGTTATTCGACTCTCTCTCTCTCTTCTCTTGAATACTCTGTACCCCACTGCCAATCATGTTGCCTTCCTCAGTGATGGGACATTCGCGGGTGTGAATGGTCGTTGCATTCATGTTTCAGTTCAAACATCCAGTTGGAAACAAATACAGATGTTTCAGAAGCTTGTGAATTCATCATCAATCATATGGTGTTTTTGTGTGTAAGGATCATGTAGAGGTTAGAAGTAGAAGACAATTTCAAACTGAGTTTTCATTTCCCCAATGCTGGTTGTTGTCCTCTTAGACAGTACAATATTGAAGCTTTTTTTAAATTAGGGCTGTCAAATTTAACGCAATAATAACACATTCGTTTTAACATCACACATTTTTTTAGTCAAACCATGGCCATTACCAGTTCAAACTCTTCTCTAGAGCCATCCTTTGGTCAATATTTATACACAATAGGTGAATTACAAAGTACCCGGTCCTAAACAATAGCCCAAATAAAATGCAGTGAAACCAGATACGTCTCATGTTTCAAAATGGCTGTTTAGAAGTGTAGGCCTGTCCTGCCAGCTCTACAACAGTAAAAGGCCAGTAAAAAACAGCATGGGCAGTGTGTAAATGTAACACACATAGACTGCGTCAAATACAGGTTCAACTGACTTTTGATATGTGTACATCGATGCTAAGCAGAGCCCTTAAGAGGACACTGCTTTTAACTGTTAAAGACACACAGGGTAGCCCTGTTGTAATGGAGGTGCAAATCCAAAGCTTTGAACTTTAAGGTTGGTGGTTCAGAAAAAAAAGGCTTCATTTACATGAAAATTAATAATCAGTATACCGGATGTAGCTGCATTTTCATATCCCAACTAATATGCTGAATGCATGTTGGAATATTGCGAGAAATCAATGTTTTATGAATGTAATCACAGCCACACAATTCATTAACCCTTTGTATTTATTATTATAGAGCAAGGCATTATGTACATGCATTTGCATAAAACAGGCATTTTTGTCCACTCCCTTGTTGATAAGAGTATTAAAAACTAGAAAAATGTCCCTTTTACGGTACATTTTGAACAGATGTGCTATTAATTTGTGATTGACTATGGACAATCATGCGATTAATCAGGATGAAATATTTTAACTGTTTGACAGCACTAATTAATATATTAGTGTCCTTGTTTGTTTGTGTCATGTATCCTATAAAAGACCAGACTACAGATGAGTAAAGGTCCTAGTATACTTAAAATGAAATAAGAATTGGCATGGTCGCATAGACGAAGGCGGGTTTGTGACCAAATTGAAGCCTGCAGATGATCAACAATACAACAAGACACATGAATGATTGCGTCTTGTCTCACCGCGACTCACGTCATCAAAATGAACAACCCACAAATCACAGTGACTATATTGTACCCTTGCAAAATCAACAGCAGTTCGACTATGAGAATCTATGCGAACATGGCAAATTTGATTTTGTTTTAGGGTCAGACAGAGAAAAAGGAAGCGAGCTAGCTGGCAGCTAACAGTCATTAATGTTCGCACCCAGCTTTCCTGATACATAGACCAGCCACCTGGACCAACAGATGGGGATTTAACCCTACCAGACCTACATTACCATCAGGCATATACCAGTATTTTTGCTCATATCCTTGCTCACAGTCGTTTCTGACTGCGTCTTTTCATATACAATATACAATACCTCCATAATAATGGCAAAATGGTTCATCATAAAGTAAATATGAAATAAATAAAGAAAAGGAATGAGGAATTTTATAGATTGGAAAAAAGTTATGTTGAAGCAAAAGCTGCTTTTTGAGCTATAAACAGTCAAGAGAGAGGGACTTGAGATGGCTGCTTAAACGTGAGCTCCCGATAGCTAGCGAAAAAAACCCTCCCCCTAATTCACAAATAGACAAAAACATTATGACAAGAAGTCATAAGAACCGTAACAAAGGAGAAAGATGGAATTCCCAACTGACAGCTTAGAAACCATGCAATCTGTACTGGAAGAAACAGTCTTTCAGCGCAGAACTGAAAACGGACTTGAGAGATCTGAAGCAGGAAATCTATCAGAAACGTTGTGCTAATTCCATCTTAATTCAGACACACAAAAACAGACTTGATGAAGCAGAATTGTGAATTGAAGAGATGGAGACAATTAACATAGCTGTGAAGGATGCCCTGACCAAGTCCATAAAACAACAAATAAATGATGCAGAACAAATGAACATACATTGGGGGGGTCAAGGCGAAATGTTACGGTGTATTTACGGTGTGCCCGAGGAGAAAGAAGGGAACTTCTCCAAACCGAACTTGACAGCAGACATCCGTCTACAAATCCAACGCGCCCACAGAACCCTGGCTTTGAAACCTTTTGGAGTTTCATATCAAGGAGATGATATTGAAAAAGGCCTGGAAAAAGGTCATGATCAAAGCGTGACACCTGTCATGTGATCACGACAACAAAGTAAAGGCAACAACGGTCCACAACAAAGTGGTCCACAAGCGCAAAGCGTACTCGGGAATGAAGAGGGTACTGAAGGAGAAAGGTTCCAGGCCCCCCCTCGCCAGCATGCAAATCCATTGGGACTCGGGACCTCGGACGTACGGTGGCTTTGAAAGAGGGGATGCTCCGTGGAGATGCCAGAACGCTGCGCTATGGACACAGAGATGGAACAGCTACTGCAGGCGCCGGCATGGTGGCATGCTGGAGATCGTGGAGAAGGCCATGGGAGTGAGACGGCACAACGAGCTAGGGAAAGGTCGAACGGATTATTGCAGGAATTCGAACGGATTATTGCACATGAATATCGTTACAGTATGTGAAACATCATTAGTCCACATGTAGATCCAGCAATTTTAAATTGAACCACTATGCAATGCCCATGACCTTTAAATCAATGCAAATAGACCTTCCTACATTAAATGTATACACCTGCACAGGTCCCCTGCTTATCCTTTATTTATATTAGTGTGGCCTACATCCTTTTTTATTTTCTTAGCTGTACTTAAGTCTTACTTTGGATTTCAAACTGCCTATCGGAGGCATATAAGAGTTGGACTACTAGTATGTGTGGAATACGATTTCTCACCTCTAGCGAAGGGCCATCTACACAGGGAGGCTTTCCCTTCTACCCACCAAGTGGCAAGGAATCACCCCACCTTCAAAGTCGACTACTATTTTATTTATACAAACATAAGTTAGCCAGATGTTCAGGCCTGTTCAAGTTGTCGGGTTATTAATATCTATAAGGGAGGCAAACAAAATGTCACATAGCAATGTGTTAAATTGGTGTCACGTATTGTAAATGGACTGAATAATCCAGTTAAAAGAAGCAAGGTTTGGCTAAATTGAAAAAAGAAAATATTATTTCTTACAAGAAAAACAGCTGTGTGTATATATATATATATATATATATATATATGGCCCTCAAAGTTGTTGTTGTTATAATCACACCTCTGATTTACACGTATAAACACCTCTGATTTACATGTTACTTAAAGAAGCTCAAGCAATAAGGCAGAATGAAGGCTTAAGTTAATGAACCTTCTCAAAACATATGGCCAGTACTCAGGATATACATTGAATATATCAAAAACACATCCTGTCATTCAATTATTCCTCATCTTGACAAATCAGAGATGCATATAAACTGACGTGGAACTAAATCAATTAGGTATCCTGGTGTAACGATAACCAAAACATCCAATCTGTTTGAAGCCAATTATAATGAAATTGATCAAAACTTTCAAAAGGGATATTAACAGATGGTCCACCATCCATTCAGATTGTAGCTGAAAAGATCATGCTGTTCCTACCCCGGTAGTAGGCAATTTTACCATAGGTGGCCAGCATAATGAAGAGATGATTTAGGCAAAAAAATAATTTCCTCAAAATATGACATTAGTTTAAGAAGGTGACGATATTGTACCCAGGCTGTTGTATTTGTTCCAATCTTTCCAATTACCAATAAAGGCAGTACAGGTCTTAGTAGGGAACAAGGATTTGACAGCAAAATGTAATGGACCCAATATTCGGCTTCACACTAGCAATATGGGTTTCTTGTTTTATTGAAAAAAAATACATAAAAAAGTACAAATGAAGAAGTGGGGTGAATACACTGAGCTGGTTTGCTTATGATCCAAAGTTTAAGCCAGGGATTGAATGGTACAACATTCAAAGAATGGGCCCAAAATAACTGCAATGTGTGTGATTGCAGAGAATGGTAAACGTATGAGTTTCCAGGATCTGACGCAAAATATGGTCTTGATAATCAATACTTTTTTAGATAACTACAATGAAGAGACTACTTGCTTGATTGCTGTGGTTGTAGATATGTATAAACAGAGCAGACCTAGGGTCATCATCTCTGCTTTCTATCAAAGCTTCAACATCCTACATTAAAGCATCCTACATAACATCCTACATTAAAGCTAAATGGGAAGCATAGTTAGAGGTCCAAATATCAGAGGAAGAATGGTATATGTATGAGACTCAATGTACTTCCACAAACTCTCCAACATGGAGCGGATTCTGTTGGAAGAATTTAACTCGCTCTTTTATACCTTTAACACCTTAAACCTAACCCTAACCCAAAAGGAAGCACCTTGCCATGGAATTCCTTATACCTATCCTATAATCTTGGGAACACTGAAGGTGCGTGATGAAAGAGGATCATTACTTGCCAAAAGTGTTATTTGCAGCAAGTAAGAAGACTATGACAAGATTGTTGTTTTGTTTTTATTATGTTATTATTTCTATTTTGTATCACTTGTGTTGACGTGTGAAAACCCATAAAAACTTAAAATAAATACAGGCAGTAGGCTGATTTGGAGATTATTTATAGAATATCACACGGAAATTATCCCATGATGTGAAATGCAACCACATGTTCAACCTTGCTTAGCAAACCCTGCAAAGACACAACTACACTCACACAGTCATGCTCAGACTCTCAAGATCTCTGTGTAGCAGTTCCTCCTGCCACACGCCAGTGTGTTTGAAATTGAATGGACAGAGCAGGTGGTAACAAAGCTAACATGCTAGCGCTCTCTTGAGTGTGTGTGGTGATGGCTGGTTTTGTACACTGATTAGTCAATGCATCACAGGTGTGCAGCCCCACCCAGCCCCAGACTCTAACTTGGGCCAAGTGAGGCTGCTTAAACCTGCCACCAACCACACACACTCCACACTCTCCTTCTGTTTATTCACTTATTCCACCGGAACCTATAAAACCAGCAAGGATTTATACCTTGCATGAAAGTGTTAAAAAACACAGATGTCTTAAGCCTCAGCAAAACCATCTCATCAAGGCCAGTTCTCAATGGAGCCAAAATGCCCAAAGGAAGTAGTAGACTATTGACTCCCTTGCTAATCATTTGGAACAACCAACAACAATAACCCTAGCAGATAGATATAAGAAGTGACTCTCTTCATCTCTGTAGGATCTGGCTAACCCTACAGACCATGTTCTGCGTAGCGACACAAGTTCGATGCCGATCTGCAGCCCTATGATACATGGGGGCGACAGTAGCTCAGTGGGTAGAGTGGTTGTCTGGCAACCGGAAGGTTGCTGGTTCGATCCCCTGACTCCGCCTAGGTAATTATTGAGGTGTCCTTGAGCAAGAACCCTAACTGCTCCTGACGAGCTGGTTGTTACCTTGCATGGTTGACACTGCTGTCGGTGTATGAATTGGTGAATGTGAGGCAAATGTAAAGCGCTATATAAATGCAGTCCATTTACCATATATCCTTTGAAAGAGCAAAATCTCAGCTTTCACCCTGAAACACAAACAATCCAACAAATCCAGTGGTTTTTATTTTTCTTTAGTTGGCTTTTTTTGTCAAGGACGTGTGCTATTCTGGTTAATTTGCTGAACCCAAAATGCCTACGAGTCCATTCAGCTGGATCCCCAGAGCTCTTTAGACCCCACTTAAAAAGAGAGACTCTTTAGTAATATACCTTTTATAGATACAGCTCCCGTTAGAAGAGATAAAGGCTGCCATATCACACTGAGGACACTAAATTACTTGGGAGACTGTGTGACAGAGAGTTAGCAGCCAAAAGAGACAAGCCGGGTTAATTGTGCTTTGTTAATTAGCATGTCTATTTAATGACATAAACAAGGTTCTTGTCAGTGATTAGAAGAAGAAAAAAAGATTACTGACACTTGGCATGGCCCTGGCACCATTCAAGATGCCTTGTCGGTACTGATAACTGCTGGAGCAGTGTGTGGGAACTCTGAAGTAATTGTTCCCCCTTATCAGTAAAAGTCAGAATATCTCGTCATTAATGGTTGAAAATTGGTTCTGTATCCATATCTAATTGTGTCACATTTTCATGAAAGAAACTAAACGTTTTTGATAAATTAACAGACCGCTCTTTAATCACAGGCAAATTCATAAAAGATAATGAGAACTTTCCCAATTTCTGGACTCTACCTTGTTCTTATGTATGCCTTTGATCGACACTCTCTGCCAACATCACACCACGATCTGTGATCTCAAAGATCACAATTAACATATTTGAGATTTGTGCAACCATTGTGCGCTGTGAGATTAGATTTGGAAACTGCAAAATGGCTTTGCTTCAATGTTGAGTAGGGGTAGGGTGTTAATTGGAGCTTTTGAATAAAACTGTGGGTGTGAAGTACATAAAATCCCTAATTTAAAGGATTACGCTGCATATAAATGGGTGCTTTTGATGATAGCTTTTTGTTTTTTTACAGTTCGTTAGACAGAGTTGTGATTTGTAGGTGATTCCAAGTCCATGTTAAATTGTCTTTGATGTTGTCTCATTTGAAAAGTTAGTAGTTTTATGTCTGACACATTGTAATGTATTTAGGGAATTTCTTGTCCTACCCAGTTTGAAAGCATAATTTGAACGAAAAGAATAATTATATTATCTTTGTACTATTGTCAATGCTGTGTATTGTTTCATGAAATGTCTTTTCAAATAAATCCAACAAATCATTCAATAGAATACCTTCTTGTTCATCTTGGGTGCCAATAATAGAAAGAGCTTCTAGAAGCGTGTTCGGATTTTAAAATACAATAAGATAAAATACGATAAGATAATAAAAGATACAATAAGAAATGTTTGGTTAAGATATGATAAGCTATGTTTAATAAATTAAAGCTGCAATCAACAGTTTTTACTTGCCCCACTTTGTTTTGATTCAATTGTGCTTTGATTGAGTCTCATGGTTCTCATGTATTTGTTAATAAAAAGATCTTTAGATCGTAATAAATATGTGTTTGGTTAAATCATTTAAGATAAGATAACAGGTTCTTACAGCACCGCTGGCATCACTCCCAGCTGTGGCTTGTTTCAGTGACCAACACTGTTTCTTTAACAACACAGCTCACTTTGTTCTTGTCCTTTTTTATTTATTTTCCCCCCTGCAGGTCCTTCCTTCAAACCAAGCTGCTGCAAAGCCCAGAAATCTCTGGAGTTTATCCCAATCAACCTCCACACCCAGAGGATGATGGTTACGTGTCCCAGAAAATCAGGTACTCCACTGCTGGAAGACGACACTATATCCTGAGGTTTTGAATTCATTCTGTCACATAAAATGGAACATAACAAACTGAAAGTACCACTTCTCATCCACTTCTGCATCATAGTCTAGTGTACTGGCCAGCAAATGTTATATGTCTGATTCTATGTAAATGGTAAATGGATTGCATTTATATAGCGCTTTTATCTCCTCACATTCACCCATTCATACACACATTCATACACCAACGGTGGTGTCAACCATGCAAGGCAACAACCAGCTCATCAGGAGCAGTTGGGGTTAGGTGTCTTGCTCAGGGACACCTCGACACATAGCTCTACCTCCTGAGCTACTGCCACTGAATATGTTTTCAATCCCTATTGTATGTTTTTAATGTTATTACTGACATCCACATGCCTAGATGATGGCAGATTCAAGAGACACTTGTCTCTCGATTGTTGTCTAAAAATGAACAATGGAGGCAGGATAATCTGGTGGCTAAGGTTTTTGAATCCCAGGTTCTGGGTTCGAGTCCCAATGTCTGCAAGATGCAGAATGCCTTGCTGCCTCTTAAAGACGTGAAAAGATAATTCTGAAAAAATAGTAAATAATAGTAATAACAGTAAATAGGTAATGGCAGACCATTGTTCTGCTGCTGTAGACCTGTTGTCTTGGGCAGCAACCCGTCCTTACGTCCTTCTGTGTTCTCCTTATGTGTGATCGCAGGGAAGATTTGAGACGATATAACCCATGAGGTCGTACCTTCAGAGGTTTGTTTACTGTGGCTGTCCGCTCAACACCAACGTTTTGGCGTGAAAGTGTAATTAATCACAAGGATAGATTCAGCAGACGAAAGCAAACCACACGCCCCGCTGCTTTGTTTTTATGTATTTTTGGACAACAATGGAAGTCTCTGCGTGTGTGTGTGTGTGCCGCTAAGTATCTGCCGATCATTAGACAGGTGATGAATGTGATCAGCAGAGAAATAAATTGTTGTTTCATCGAGGACGCCGGCAATAAAATAAAAAAATCATCGAAAGACGCCAACCTCATCCCTCAAGCTTTCACTCTTTACAAAAGCGCAGTTATTTATCCGAGATGCAACAAGACAGATCTTTCTATAAGTTGAATTCACAGAGGTAATCTTTTACTTCCCCTGTCCAATGCCTCACTTCCCCAATTTGTCATGAAGGTGTACAGAGAATCCCTAAAGGGATGTATCAGGTCATCACCAGGGCTGGGTGCTGATGATTTACAATAGCACCGTCTTCATCCTTGAAAGTGACATTTGCAAAATACTTCAAAAGGCTAATAGCCTGGCTTGACGACACTGCGGTAAACACATTGTTCGCCGCTCATTTGCACCATGTCAAAAGTATATTTTATGACTTTTAAACAGCAGGATAGGTTAAGTATGAATCATAACAACTTATCTCCACACTGCCACAGTCCATTTCTTTTGCTGTACGGGGGAAAGTGTGAGAGAGTTCTCTCAGCCCGCTCGTTTCCCTGGCAATTTATAGGGAAGGGGACAAAGAAAGGGGAGGCCAGAAAAATACAGCACAAATTGGCCACAGTGATTGATGTTCAGAGACCCACCATTGTATTTCAGCGTGCCGCTGTTGCAGCAGAACCAATTAAGGGGAAGTCGGTAGTTTATAACTCCAGGGGCCTAACGTGTGGCAGGCAGGGGGGGCGCATCGGCCAGCCGCTGGGATAATGATTTGGGAATTCAGTGGGATCTGCATTAGTGTGAAGACACTATTAACCCTTTCGCCCCCCAACGCTCCACCCTATTTACCCCAGTGTCTATTAAGTCAGTGCTTCGGGGATGGAGGGGAGCCAGTCCAGTCACCCTGTCATCTGCATTGCCGTGGCAACGTCTGCAGCAGGGCTGTTGTTAGTTTTGTGGTTTGAACAGCTCTTCAAAACAGCCTCCCCTATGGTGAGCGTAGAACTACTAGTGGTCTTCCCCAAGGGTGTTCATTAACTGACCTGGCACGAAACCAACCCCAAAATATTCAGCGCCATAATCCCCCATAACCCCTCCTCTCCACTCCTGTGTAGCTCTGATATTAGTGTCAGGGTTATCCATTACTCATCCGAAACAAGGCCTGTTTTAAGCACCTCTGCGCTAGGCATGGCGGCGTCTGTGACTGTGTGTGTGTGAATGTGAGTGTGTGAGTGTTTTATTTACTTTTTGACGCCACTGTGAAAATTGGAATGAAGATGCATGACATTGGTTGTCCTTCTTGTTCAACATGGTAACAGAGCCATGTGGAGACCGCAGGGGGTGCCCGGAGAGCAATACAGGAAAGGATCCAGGGGCTGCGATGTGCATCCATCACAATGTGCTTACTGCATTCCCAGGCCATAAGCACATGCCTGAGAAAGAGTTGAGAAGGCACACACGGTGGTGCTGAATGAATGTGGAGTGAATTTCACGAGGGGTTCAACACCATAATTATTCATGAGGGAGCAGCGGTAGAAAATGTTGGAACATTTTCAAAAACAAAACAACATTGTTTTACAATAGAATAGAATACAGTACAATCCTACAGATTGTGTTTCCTCCAGTTATGTTCCTGCGAGGGACTCTCTCTCGGGGGGGTTAGGAGTATGACTGTATGCTGTGTGAACACGTCCGGGTGTGACATGGGATTCATCCCCGTGTACTGTCTCCTCCGTGTGTGTAGATGCGGCCTACGACGTGGTCACGGTGGGCGCTCCGGCTGCACACTTCCAGGGGTTCAAGAACGGTGGACTGCAGAGGCTACTGAGCCGCTACGAAGCTGATAAGAAGAGGTAGGACCAAATAGAACTATAACACACTCACTAAAAGAGTTACTATATAAACTATAATACTCACTAGAAGAGCTGCTATATAAACTATAACACACTCACTGGAAGAGTTACTATATAAACTATAACACACTCACTAGAAGAGCTGCTATATAAACTATAACACACTCACTAGAAGAGCTGCTATATAAATTATAACACACTCACTGGAAGAGTTACTATATAAACTACAACACACTCACTAGAAGAGCTGCTATATAAACTAACACACTCACTAGAAGAGCTGCTATATAAACTATAACACACTCACTGGAAGAGTTACTATATAAACTATAACACACTCACTGGAAGAGCTGCTATATAAACTATAACACACTCACTAGAAGAGTTACTATATAAACTATAACACACTCACTAGAAGAGTTACTATATAAACTATAACACACTCACTAGAAGAGTTA
>OMKP01057361.1:0-10416 GCA_900302375.1 Bathygadus melanobranchus | reverse complement strand
TTTGTTTCAGCCTATACAGTCCATGGTTTCAACTGATCCTGTTAACAATTCAACGAGCCATCACTTGAATATGTGTATATATGCACTAGATCTACAGTTTACACTGTAGTCTAACATTGTCAGGAAATGAAAACATACTTTTCTGGAACTGTTCTAAGGATAACAAAAGAGCAATTCCATGTTCTTATATCAATATCCCCAATTAAATAACCAAGCACAAGCTGAGCAAACAGAAGCCTTGATTTGATAAGCCGACTCAAGTAAGGTCAACAATGGTGGGCCGTAGAACGGAACACTATGATTAATTGGAATCCATACTTTCCTGTTGACAAGTAGTTTTGTTTCTGCAAATGCCCTCCCAATTTCAGTATGTACAAAGTAAACCATTTTCTACCTCGACTTCGCTGTTCCTTAACACAGATGAGGGATGACAGCTCAATTAACTAAGCTATGAGCAGGAGGAAAACTGCCACTTTACGGCATTGCAGGTGACAACGATAAGATGTGCACTGATTTCACGGTGGCCGCCTGCAGCTTAGCAAATCTTCACACAATTTACAACCCCTCTAGAAGCCTTCCCTCTTTGTTGTCACTATTTTCCTTGGGATCGTAATGTGTGTTAGGTGGCTTTTGTGCAGCCATGAATGTCACCTTGATCAATTTATTTATTTTATTTTTGTTTTTTTACCATACCCCCATCCGGCACATGCTGTCATCTTGCAGTGGCAGAAAGTGCCGCATGGCATGCTTCAGTTGTCCTTCATGACGTCCGTAGCATCCTTGCTCCTCCACTGTCTTCCAGTGCATCTTTGCTGACATGTTCTTTCTTCTCCCTCTCCCTTATGTATTCTCGTTTTGCTTCAACATAAGCAAAAAGAGCTACATAGGAGTATAATACACTATACTGCTTCTCACAGCAGAGGCAAGCCTTCTCTTTCAGCACACGCACAAATGCACGTTGATAATTGTACACGCCCAAGCTAGAAAACGATGTGTCCCAAATCCACAACGTTGAATTAGCATTGGAATTCCCTGGCCCCTGTTGTGCCATCTCATTAGTGAGGAACCCGCGGTGCCCCTGTGTGTACTCACTGATGCCTGCCACCCACCGTGCATTAGGATCCCCATTGATTAAGTTGACACTGTGACCCCGCATGGCGTCCCGATTATGACCACTAATGCACTCTTAATCCGCAGCTAACGGCCAGATAACCGTTGCTCGTAGGTAGTTGAATGAGTTCCTTCCTACTAGTAGGTGAGTTCATGGCGCTCATCTGTGTTTTATGAATCTCCTCTCCTCAGGTGCTGTGGGCCGAGCAGCAGGTGGTGAAACGGAGGAGGAAGAGGGATGTGTACACAGAGCCTTTGGATCCCAAGTTCCGAGACCAGTGGTACCTGGTGAGTGGTACTGAGCCATCCGCACAGAGGGCTGCAGGTGCTGTTTGTGTAGGCGCAGGGCATGAGAGCGAATAAAGAATGGCGAGTAAAAATGTAGAGTAAAACATGAAAAAGAAAGAGTTAAATTGATTCGCCTGTCTGTCACAATGAAAAGTCTTGCGTCTATTGACATCTGAAGGAGATCACAGCAAGCAGCTTTCAAAAACATATTATCTGGAGTTTACCATACCAAAAGAAGGAGTGAAAAGGTGGTTGCGCATACCAACGCAGGCATACATTATTAAAATGATCTGTATGAGAACAGTATTTCAACAGAGAATTTCTCCCGACTTGGGCAACTGCCAACATATCTATGCAATAATTGAATATGAAATCTTGTGTATTCATATCGTCACTATCTCTCTCTCTCTCTATATATATATATATATATATATCTTGCTCTTCCTCTCTCTGTATCACACTCTCTGTACCTATCTCGGCCTCTCTTGTATTAATTATGTTATTAAAAGTTGCAGTGGGGTTTTGCACAAATTCAATGCTGTGGTCTGCGGTCTTCATACCGTGGCTGTGTGTTAATACAATACAAAAGTCTGGAATGCAATACATTCCAGACTTCTCTTTACATTGCACCCGATCAGCCCCCTGAATATTGAAACAGTGTATGCATATTTACAATAAAAAAATGTTCTGGGTTTGGAAATCTCCTTATGGAATGTGTAGACCTTGTCCATCACATCACCTTGTGCTAACATTTATGTAATTCCCACTGGCTAAAGTGTCAGTTATGTTGTCCAAATGGGGACCTATAGACGACAAACCGTCATGATCTGATCGAGGTTAAGAGCTGGAGTGTCTTCAGTCATGGACAGATAAGGGGGAGCTGTTATGTTGGGAGACCTGTCACGATCAACTCTGTATGCTTTCTAAAATAAGAGCCTCGCTGAAGCGCAGAGGAAGAAATGGCATTTAACCAAATGCCAGTCTGAATGTCAAAAGCACTGGACGCTGATTGCTGTTTGCCGTTGTGAGCCACTCAAGGGAGGATCTGCTGTTAGCTCGGATAAGAGATCAAGGCCTGCTACGCTGTCTATAATACGTCTCCGCAGACAGTCTACAACATCTCATACTTTCTACCCTCCCTATCCTGCCCTCATAGGCAAACATTTGCGTTTGAGGAGTTTGACTGATCTTCTCTAGATCGTGGAATGCAAAATGTTCTTTGTGGCTTGCACTCGTCAAAAGCCTCTCTTTAATCAATATGCCTCGAAAAAATCATTGTTTTCCAGTTTGATGAAGTGTCTTTTTTTTTTCTTCTAATTCTTCTTTTTCCTCTGTGTTCAGAACAACGCCAACCACCGTGACCTGAATGTGAAGGGTGCATGGGAATTGGGCTATACAGGAAAGGGGGTGGTGGTTTCTATTCTTGATGATGGAATAGAGCAGAACCACCCTGACTTGGCACAAAACTATGTAAGTGTCTTCCTGTTTCACAGCTTGGAAAAAACAAAATCTGGCACCATATGAAAGTGTGGACCTAGCCTTTTTGAAAACAAATGGGTGAAAAAAGACACGCCTTTGGCACTTTGAAAAGCAACCATTGGCACTTCTGCGACTTTGCCACCAACAGTTTATTTTAGCAAAAAGTGTCAAGTGACTCAATTAAGCTTGTTAGATTTTGTTTTTTGTTGCTTTGGCTATTCTGTTAAGAAACCGATTTTACGTCATCCTTCGTGTTTGTCGTCTGATTTTGTGGAAATGAACAAGTACATCCAGCTGCTGTTTTAGAGAGCTGTTGAACTCAAGTCAAAACTATTATTTGTCTGTAAACATAAGTGCAAGCCATAAACATATACAACAGGAAAATAAATTGCGTGTTACCATCCATAGTAATGGTTTGTGGGTGTCTCTCTTTAGGACCCTGATGCCAGCTACGATGTAAACGATGGGGATCCAGATCCTCAGCCACGATACACACAACTTGATGACAACAGGTAAATACAACTACAACTTAATATTGTCTTTTTTTATTTTATTCTGAAACTTGGACTGACATCATGTTTGTCAAATATAAACTCTGAATGGCTCCACAAATCTATCAACTTTTTTTAGTGAATTAAATACATTTAATACAAAATAAATCACATCTAGGTTCATGGTGGTTTCATTTGTTTTCAGAATGAAAGTATTTCTTACTTTTTTGGCGTAGCCTTTATTTTCCAAGTCATTATTTCACCTACTTAGTCATACAGCTTTGGCTCTTGCATCACCTCATTAAAACGACGGTGAAAGCAGCTAACACATACTTAACACATTCTTGCATATCTAGCGAAGACGAGAAAAGGTTTTGCAATTCATTCCATGTCAAATAAGCTAATAAGAGAGAGTTGACCCAGCTGCCTCCGGAGCATCTCTTCAGATAGTGTAAACGCAGAGTAAGTGAGTGAAGAAATCTACTTTTATAGCTCTGTCCTCAGATATGGAAATGTTTACCGCTCCTGTTGCGTCTTGAGAGAACTGATTGAATTAAATTAGTTGGTGTTAACGTTACTGAGAAATGCCTCTTGACCTGGGAGAACTCAGCTTCGCACTTCCCCTTCTCTCCCTGTCTATATCGATTATGGCTTTGATTTGTTATTAGTAGCAGTCTGGCGTGTGTGGGCCATCGGCCAAATGGCTTCTTTTTTCTGTATTTTAAAGCTCACTAATGGTGGGAAGAGTGGGTCAGAGTTGGGCGCTGATGAAAGTCAAACAGCCCGGAGTTAAGACAGAGTGCTAAAGATGGCCAGGAGGAACTCTCTGCCAGATCCAACTACTCCCCTCCGTGTACTCTACTGATGGCAGTAGGCGGAGACCGGCTCTATAAATACACGCGTGAACGCAAATGGTGTTGACATTGGTTACCTAAGGTTTATAGAGTGGATGAGACGAAGCGAACATTCCTAATTATGTCAATGCCGTTCAGCATCAATCTTCATGTTAATAAACATTTAGCTAATTCTGTAATCTAAATCCGGTTGGACTTTTATGGGCAAAAAAATGCATTTATGTAGCGCTTTTATCCAAAGCGCTTTACATTTGCCTCACATTCACCCATTCATACACCGACGGCGGTGTCAACCATGCAAGGTAACAACCAGCTCGTCGGGAGCAGTTAGGGTTAGGTGTCTTGCTCAGGGACACCGCAACAATTAGCTAGGCGGAGCCGGGGATCGAACCAGCGACCTTCCGGTTGACCGACAACCGCTCTACCCCCTGAGCTACTGTCGCCATTACACATTCATAATCGAGAATTATGGAATTTCATGCCAAGATATGCCTAAGCGCTTTTAGCAGCTCATAGTGGCTCCAAGCCCAGTTTAAAAAAACGTTTCCTCCACTTTTGGACTCTTTCTCTCGCTCTCTGTACCCTACAATCCTGGTTCACCCAGCCTCTTATCTCATGCCACCCTGCTCTTGCTCTCTCTCGCTCTCTCTCGCTCTCTCTGTACGCGCACAGCGTATAGCGGTTTGGTTAGTCTGGATGCATGTCCCTGCAGCCAGTGGGCAGGCGGGCAAGATGCAGAAGGTTGTGTCGGACTGTGTAAGGGTCTGTTCCTTACAGAAAGCCCACCTCTGTTCACCTCCATAAAGCGACCTTTCTTTCTAAGGGGCATACGGTGAGCAGCTAGGATGGCTCTGTAGCAATGTGTCCATTCAGGGCTGTGTTTGTCCTGGACAACACGCCATCAAGCTCTGCAGTGTGCCAGGGCTTCTTCTCCTGACTGGTATTAAGATGCTGTCCAAATCCCATGTTTTTTTTTCCCCGTCTTAACCGTAAAGATTAGGACACTTTTTCTTCTTAAAGAAGACTTTAGCCGCACTTCCACTGTAGGAACTTTCCCCAGGATCTAGGAACCTTTGGTGGAGCTCAGTGCATTTCCACGGCAGGGACCAGGGTCTAAATTAAGTTCCGACATCATCTTACCCCCATCAAAAAGTCCTTAGTCCGGGGGTAATACTTTCCAAAAGTACAGGAACCATGGGGAATATTGTTCAGTGCCGGACATTTCTGATTGGTCAAGTTTGTTTGCTTACTTTAAGTCTAGCATTTTGGGAGTTTTCAATCCCCTTTGCTACAGCTGCTCGTCTCTTTTCCAGCTCAATGACCCCATTTTCAAAGCAGTAAATCCCGATCAACAGCAGCACGACTTACTGTTGTGCTGTATAGTCTCATGTAAGTGTAAAAACAGCCGGTGCTTTATGTCAGTGGACTAATTGGACTAATCTTACCACTGTCCTTGACATAAAGCGATTAGCTTATTAGCCGCTAGCCAAATTTAAAATGGTGTTCGTCAATGCAATGTGTTATTTTTTTTATAAAAGATGGAAGTGAAACTCAAACAACTTAAATAAAGCCATGGTGTATTGGTGCTGTATTCTGCTTGCTTGATTAATAAGCAGTTTTACTGCAATCTGTTTATTTTTAACAAATAGACTTTTTAGTTTAAGTTCCAGTGCATTTTTTTGTGTGTACCTTTACTTTTGTAATACAACTGGCTTTACCTTCGTAATCTCATGAAACTCCCCTGAAACACTTGTTTGCATATGTTAGGAAAAGAAGAAAGAAAACTGTTTCCTTTATCTTTCTGTCTCCCAACAGTGTATTTAATGAGACATTATCTTCAGTTGTGTATGTGAATATCTTGCTGCAATAAAGTTGTATTACTGCTATAAATGGTCTTCCGCAGTGCAGGGAAATTCTTTTTTCTTTCTTCCTTTCCGTAGTGGTGCAGCAGGTTGATTGATTTTGTCTTCACTTCAGTCGTTCAAGAGGCTCTCTGTAGACCTCATTTAGCATGGCCTATAAACATTACCAGTTCCAGTCCCATACCCCTGCTCATTAGTAAATTGATTATAAATATGAGCAGGGAACAGTTGTCCAGAGTTACCCTACCTGAGGCCTGGCGACTAATGATCAGCCAGTGCCATTGGCCAAGCCTCAGAGAGCTCTAATGATTTTCTTTAGCTAATTAGGCAAATGCAAGTTGAAAAAACTGAATAGTGAGTGTGGGTGTTACTTCCCTTTTATAGATCCCAGTTCTGTTGAGCGCAGTGGGACTTGCTCCACGGGGGATTGTGAACAATGCTGTCGTTATGTCATGGTGGTTATGTTTTTATGTATAATCTGAAGTGAGGTTTGTTTGTATAAATGCAGGTAGGGTCAAAAAGCGTTTTACCCTCAAGTCAATTATTGTATAATTGAGCAGCGTAGCTGTCAGACTGTAAGAGAAAAAAAATCTTTGAGTCTTGCTTTATCTTTCAAAAATAGCTTGGTTAAGTGCTTCAAACAAGCCATGTCATCTCTGTGGGACTAATAAACCATGTACTCTCTATGGGGCTTTTACTGGTGGCTTTATTCTTGCTTTGGTGGTTGTTATAATAACATTCATATCTAGTTATTAAGTTAAAGGTTATATATTAAGGAATTGTACAAGTAGCAGTTTTAGCTGTATTTCTGTTTTGTTAGCGTGCGTGTTGTATTACTGCGATCATAAATAGTCCATAATATAAACATAGCATTCACAAGTCTGGGCTGCTGTGACTATTTAAAACCCATTGCGTCTGGATAGAGTTAGCGTCCGTGGGGGCTTTAGACGGGTATTGATTAACATGAAGTCTGTCCAGTCACCCGCGATGCCAAGGCACTGGTTTGGCGTGTCCGTCTGATGGTGGGGAGTATTTATTAAGCGTGGTTAAAAGTGGTCTCTGGAGGTATACACGCAGTCTTCCAGAGTGGTAATGGCACTGCCAACGGGAGGCAGGAATTCTAATCTTGTTGCTAACCTTGGGACAGGCGCCAGATATGTGTTGAGAGCTAAACTCTTCATGTATTGTGTCCACTACAGGCCCCATGTATCCACAAGCAGCACACTAGAAGACTTGTGTGTGTGTGGCTTTGAGATTGCTTTAAAATGAGTGTAAAAATGCTGAACAAAAACTAGTTGTTTCAGAATAATGTAATGTGTACAACAATGTGGTGCAATAATAGTAATATATACTTTTGCCGTGGCTAATAAACGATATGACCAATATGACTAAATACGCATAAGCCTATCGCCTATTACTATTTTTAGCTGCTTCTCTCGTCTTCATCTCAGAGTTATTCTGATCCAGTGCTTTCTCGGTGCAGTCTGAGAAGCTCTTGTGATCCAGTGGAGAAGCCGCAGGTTCAAGATGGATCATGAGCGTTTATCCATTCGCCAGATGATCAGACTGCCTTTCTCTCAACACCAAGGCCAGCTGCCTGGATGGCCAGAACTTACCAGAGAACCTTGTGCACACAATGGAGGCTCTCTATGGCACCTGGCTAATCTAATTCACCGTTTCTTCCCTTGTGTAATGGTAGCATATCATCTAATTTCCACTTGTCCTTGGCTTCAATCTCCCCGCTGCACAGCACCGCAAGGTCACGGTGGCTGGGAAAGCACAGCCTGTGTGTGGCCTGATCTGAACTCCTGAAGTTAATATTGTCTTCAGGATCAATAGGAGTACCAGGTGCATGCCGTTTTGATTTAGTTGGATGTTGATGCATAGCTCCAGCAGTGGACAATTTACATTGGTCTATATGGGCGGGAATTTGCTTTCTTTTCTTTCTTTGTTTGTGGGAGGAAATTGCATTAACCTGATGCATGGTGTTCTTAATTTACCATCGTTGAATTGCAGTATTCTGCGTACTGTTCATTAATTCATTGAAACAATGAGTCTGCATTTCTTTTCTGTGCATCCTTTTAACATTCAAATGTCTCTCTCCCTGTGTCACCCCCCTCACCCTCTTTCTCTCTCTCTCTCTCTCTCTCTCTCTCTCTCTCTAGGCATGGCACGCGGTGTGCAGGAGAGGTTGCAGCTGTGGCTAACAATGGAATATGTGGTGTTGGCGTGGCGTATAATGCCAAGATCGGAGGTATTGTTAAAGGATGACTAACACCGTCTCTCTCTCTCTCTCTCTGGGCCTTGACTTAATGTTTCATCCCCAATTTAATCTCACATTTACTAACCCTAACCCACCCACTGCCAAGACGATAAAAAAAACTGCTATTCTTGTCTTCCTTCAAGGTGATTGCTCAGTAGGCTAGTGGAAATATCCGTGAATACATTGTCAGCAGGTGGTGTGTGGTGAGTTTCACAAACTTGATCAATACCGGTCATAATAGTCCTTATTTGTCTTGTAATAATGCTGTGGAGAGTGTGATGGATAAATACCTCAGAGAAGCATGGTAAATCATGAGCTGTATAATAGAGCGGAGTAGCTGACCAGTCGTCATATTCATTTAAATGCAGCCGGGGACATTTAAATGTTTGGGTTAGACATTTGTTCATAGGAATCACAAAAATGTGGATAACCGTAAATTCGGGACTTAACGATGGTAAAGCAGGTCAATAAATAAAATGTGATCTGGAGCAGTGTGGGAGAAAGCATTGATTCTTGGCTTCCCCTTATCTCTTCATGACGATCCAGAGTTATCCCCCGCTGGGGAAGTCTCCACTGGTCCTAACGAATAGGTCCAGTATATCTGCTCTACAATCTTTTCCCTTGGTTAAAATAGATCGCTTGACTTTTGCCAGCGTAGCTGCTGTTGTGTGTAGGCAGTCTGGAAACAACGCAGGAAAATACATTGTAGAGACGTTATAGTGTTTCGCTAATATATGGAAATGTAAAGCTATTTCTGCTAGCCGGCGAGCCCTATTTAAAATGCTAATGTGATTGCTTTGTTGAACTCTATTAGATATTGGAGGTGCTACGTTTGTTAGTACAGAGAAACCATCTTTGTGGTCTGCACTGCTCTTGTTTTATGATACTTACTTTAATTTGGGCCGAGTTGCATAATTCAGAATTTTCTGTGTTACCAGAATGTTATTACATTCATCACTTGAAGCTTCATTGCATTCTACGCACAAAGAAAGGTTTTTAAATCCAAGGGTAAATAAATGTGCGCAAATGTTTTTGTCTGGCCGTGATTGAGTTACCTAATTTTAGTGGGATTACATTGAATGCCGCACGCCACCTAAAGTGGCTTTCCCGGTCTCCCCAACAGCAGGACACGTGTTGATGATGTTGAATAAACAGGTTTATTGCAGAGTTTGCAGTAATGTGGACAGAGCAGATGGAACAAAGCTTGCATGCTAGCGCTCTCTTTGAGTGTGTGTGTGTGTGGTGATGACTGGTTGAACCTGTGGGCCTTGATTAGTCAATACACCACAGGTGTGCCGCCTCACGCGCCCCAGACTATTCAGCCTGACTCGGGCCAGGTGAGGCTGCTTAAACCAGCCACCAACCACACACACTCCACAGCCGGTAAGTTCCCTTTCAGTACAACACTCATCCTCCTCCCCCAAGGAACGTCCGTAGTATAAAATGTACAATATTATCAAACTTTTCTTTTAAAGTGTAAGTGAACCCTCTGTTTCAGCTCAAATTAAAACACCGGGACATTTAAAAAATAAATGTGTTTGGGGCTGAGAGTTCTAGGAAGGAGGCGGGGGGGCATTGAGACTGTTATACCCATGGCAACGGCCCACGATAACTTTGTGATACTTTTTTGTTGTTTGTTTACTGTTTACTACCCGTGCTTCCTATACATTGATTTATTTGTGGCTGCCCGCCACAATATCAACATTGATCGCCACATGGCGCTGTGCAGTCATGCATTAGTGTTGAGGCTGTGCTAAAATAGGTTTGCGCACCAATGTTTAGTGTCTGGCCCGGATGGGCTCCTCAAGTTAGCCCGCCAGGAAGGTCCCTACATCAGCAGATATTCCCGCTCTGAATTAGCGATGTGGCACGGTGAACTACAGATGTGATCACCCATAAGAGTCCCGTGTGTCTAGCGGTGTATACCTGCCCAGGAGACTGTATGAGTCCCATGTGTCTAGCGGTGTATACCTGCCCAGGAGACTGTATGAGTCCCATGTGTCTAGCGGTGTATACCTGCCCAGGAGACTGTATGAGTCCCATGTGTCTAGCGGTGTATACCTGCCCAG
>OMKP01057358.1:0-13114 GCA_900302375.1 Bathygadus melanobranchus | reverse complement strand
ATTTCATTTCCCTCCCCCCCGTCTCACCCATCCCACGCCACGCTCCTGACTTCCAACCTCTGTTCTAATGCGTCTATGTGCTGTGTGTGTGTGTGTGTGTGTGTGTGCATCTCCCTCTGTGTGCCGTGCCACGCCCCTCCTCTGGATAGTACGCCCCCTACGATATAGAGCAAATGCTTGAGGTATGTGTGCTTCCACTAATCCCAGGTCCCCCATGAAGGGGTTGCTCACATCTGAAACGACTACACCGCTGACTGCAGCCTCATGTCTTTAACTGCTCAACTAACACTCCTACGTGGGTCGGTTTTCCCGCTCAAACATCTAACTGCTGCGGGTGTTTTTTGGGGGGGGGTTCTCGATGTGAAGCCTATGGCTTACAAAAATGTTGATTTGATTTGTCTTTAATGTTTGTATCATGCTACCTCTGTCCTCCATGGGGGTCCTGCCCATCTCCCCCCTCTCTCCCCCTCCACCCTGTGGTGACAGAGGGAGGAGCGTAAGGCTCTGAGGGAGCTCAAGGTCTTCCTGGACCAGCTGGAGAGAGACATGCTGCGGGCCCAGGGTGCCGAGGGGAACCTCACCGACAAATACCAGGTAAACACACAGACAGATACCAGGTGGACACACAGACAGATACCAGGTGGACACACAGACAGATACCAGGTGGACACACCAACACAGTCGAATACCAGGTAAACACACAGACAGATACCAGGTGGACACACCAACACAGTTGAATACCAGGTAAACACACAGACAGATACCAGGTAAACACACAGTCAAATACCAGGTAAACACACAGTCAAATACCAGGTAAACACACCTAGCACTAGCAACCAACTATCCTACTGCTGTAATGGAATAAGTGTACAGTAGAGTACAATACAGTGTGAGTACAGTGCAGTAGAATACACACTAGAACAGAGTTCAGTAGAATACAGTAGAGTATACTAAAATATAATAATATAAGTAATATTTGTTTCTCCATTAGTTGAGTACACCGTAGTCAGCTTTCCTGGGGTCCACACATAAGACATTAACAACATAACAGATTGGAAACTGTATTGGTAATACAGTAGAATGCAGCAGAGTAGAACAGAGTAGAGTAGAAAACAGTAGAATACAGAGTAGAACATAGAATCGATCATAATATAGTATATAATTAAATAGAATACAATAGCTATTCAGGTTTGTCTGGGTGCTACTTAGAAACAAGGTTTGATGTTAATATCGATAGAAAAATGCCACAACGTTGCTCACTCCTAACTGTTTGTCATTCTCCTGTGTGTGTGTGTGTGTGTGTGCGTGCGCACGTCTGTCCTCAGGTGTTCAAGAGCTTCCGTGTGCAGTATGAGATGAAGAAGAAGCATAGTGAGGTGCTGCTGCAGCCGCTGCAGAGGGACGGCAAGCTGTCTGTGGAGCAGGCGCTGGTCAAACAGGCCTGGGAGCGCCTGTCCATCCGGGTGAGGGCACGCCTCTGTAGTGGGCCTGGGGTGGGCCTGGGGTCTGAGGTCACCCAGCATTGTGGTGGTAGCTTGATGGTATGGTGACGTCATGAAGTGGAAATGCTGATCTGGTTGTTGTACTGTGATGACACATTTTTGGAGTTGAAGGTATTCGCTGTAAGGAAGACATTTTGTAGCTCTAGTGGTTTTTGAAGTAGCACACTAAACATGTTCAAGCTACTTTATAAGAAGGACATTAAACATGTTGTAGTTCAAGCTACTTTATAAGAAGGACATTAAACATTTTGTCGTTCAAGCTACTTTATAAGAAGGACATTAAACGTTTTGTAGTTCAATGTAACAACTTTATAAGGAAGACATTTTAGAGTGAGTGAATGAATGAATGAATGAATTAATATGTTGACTGTTAAAACTCCCCATGAAGACCAGGATAACGCCATACTTGTATCCCTCGTCGTTTACCAAATCAAATGAGAGTAAATGAATCCTAATTCTCTGTCCGTCCACTTCATTAAGTCAGCTCGGTTAGACTCCACTTCCCCATTGGATACAATTAGACAAGCTGTTTATCGGGGTCCCGTCCATTCACCCCAAACTTCATTAAGAAGGGAAGAGAACCGCAGACATTGGAGACCTTTGTTCCCTGGGACAGCCCAGGATTTCATCCAGACCCAGCCAGGAAGCATTAGAGAGAGACAGAGTGCATGCATGGAGATGGCTTGGTTGAGCTGCATAGTGTCTGTATTTGTGACCGTGTACGATGTCGTCATGGGTCCTGTCCTGCTGGGCGTCTGCTGTAGCTGCTGGACTGGCACATCCACCTGGACAAGTCTCTGCCGGGGCCCCTGGGGGTGATGGGCGCCTGGCTCCACCGGGCCGAGATCGCCCTGCGGGAGGAGATCCCCATACACCAGGCCCATGAGGAGACCGCCAACGGGGTGCACAGGAAGCTGGAGCAGCACAAGGTATTAAGGAGACTCTGGGTCACGTGGGTTCAAATGATTTTATTCCCTCACCCCACTGGAGGTTGATGTTTGTTCAACTTAATTTGTTATGTAAGTCAAATGGTAGAGTATTAGTATTTTTAACGCTGCCAGGGTTAGGGGTTCGAGTCCGGTTGAGGCCACGAATGTTTGCACTCATGGTATTCTAAGGTGCTTTGAATAAAAGTGAGTGAAAAGCCAGTCTGAGCACAATATTCCCTGTTCTTAGTTTGGTCTACATTTCTACACTCATGGAGAGGCCAGTGTAGAGAAAAAGGAGAAGACAAATGGATGGAGACAAAAGAGACCAAGCTCCTTTGCAAGGCACTCCATCCACACACCGGCAACGTGAACCACCCAGTCCCCTAATAATACTCACATTCTCACAACGTTTTGTGTTTGTGTGTGTGTGTGTTTCCAGGAGGTCCTGAAGAACCTGGAGTCCCACAGGCAGATCTTCCAGCAGATCCACAGAGACCGGTCTGTGAACGGGGTGCCCGTACCCTCAGAGCAGCTGCAGGACATGGCCGAGCGGTGAGACCTCTGCTCTGGTGCATTCATACAAACCAGGACCTTTTCAGGGAAACAGTGACGACAATCACTAATCACTTCACTTCCATTCTTGGAAATTTGGAAAAATAAAATTAGAAATAAAAGTGACCCATTATATGGACCAAAACAATAATACACACAAATTGGAAAAAAGGAATGTTTAATGTCTGTTTATTTTTTATCTACAGGTTCAATTTTGTGTCGATGTCCTCTCATGCTCACTTAATCAAAATGGAATTCTGGGAAATTAAGTATCGTCTGATGGCGTTTCTAATCCTGGCCGAGTCCAAACTCAAGTCCTGGATCATCAAATATGGCCGCCGAGACTCGGTCGAACTCCTTCTGGACGGCTACGTTGTGAGTCGGCATCACAACCTGTTTCTGGGACTATAAGGGGTGTATTGCACATGGTTTTGTCCAACGCTTTGACCCCTTTATTTTTATGTGTTTGTGCTACAGTCGTTCATCGAAGGCTACAAGTTCTTTGACCAGTATGAGATAATATACAAAGCCCTGAAACAGGCAGCCGAGATCTACCTGAAGTCTGATACTTTAGGTAAGATCTTTCGCAATGTTGTATTCCTCATTCATAATTTCTTGTCATTTGTGTGGGTTTGTAACAGAATTCTAATTATTGATGTAATTACTGTTATAGGCTCTAAGACCTGTAACAGAGGTAAGATCAAAATACTGTGCAAGACATTTTCATGAATGGAATGCTCTTGCTTGATTGGCCTGTCCTTAAGTGGTCCCTAAGCGATAGGTTCAATCCCTAATTAATCCTTTGCTTGTCTCCTGGGTTATTAATTGATTCAATTAACAACTACCTGGCTGTACTTTTATTCCTCCCTCTTAACACAACCCAAACCAGACCCTCTACGCTAGCAATAGGACGTCATGCATGACACATTAGCATTAGCTACGCTTGGATGCTACGCTATTTATAGCATGACACAGCAACAGCCAAGCGGTGACCACACATGATCATCCAGTGAGACAGCAGTGATGTCATTTGCCATGTCTATCAGGACAGTACAGTAGAATAGAGTAGAGTAGACTAGAATGGAGTAGAGTTGTAGTTCTACTCTACTGTATACTAATCTATACAGTACTCTAATGATAACAGAACTATATAGATTAGAGTCTAATCTATACAGTAGAGTAGACTAGAATAGAGTAGTAGTTCTACCTTATGCAGTACTCTAATCTATACATTAGAGTAGACTAGAGTAGTAGTTCTACCTTATACAGTACTCTAATCTATACAGTAGAGTATAGTAGTTCTACTCTTCTATTGTAGTATATACATTACTCTAACCTAGACAGTAGAGTATGCTAGAGTAGTAGTTCTACTCTAATGTATTCTAGTCTACTTTATTCTACTGCACTGTACTGATAGTACTGTCACTAATTCTTCCATCTGCTCTGAAATGACCTCTCTCTCTCCCTCCCTTCCCTCCCCCAGCTGACGAGGCAGAGGGGGTGAGTAAGTTCCTGGGTGAGGCGACAGCCCAGTGGAGGAACCTGGCGGTGGAGGTGCGCAGTGTGCGCAGCATGCTGGAGGAGGTCATCTCCAACTGGGACAAGTACAGTGGCACGGTGGCCGCGCTGCAGGCCTGGCTGGAGGACGCCGAGCAGATGCTCAACCAGTCGGAGAACGCCAAGCGAGTGAGTGCAGCTATAGTATTGTTTACTGCTAGTTGGCTGCTTTGATAGCAGACCTATGTTCCAACGGGGTTCAAATAAGTGTTATGATGGAGCAGGTAGGGGTTAGGGGGCTACCATTATATGATGTCAAACCCTGTTGAAACCACACACACGCACACATACAAGTTCTATGATGGGGGATCAAACCCAGTACCCAGTTGGGAGTTGAATACCCTAACCACTGTCCTGCCCCTAGTTTCTAATCTAGTGGTTAGGGTGTTCGAAAGAAAACAACATTGAATAAAATAAATTCACATCGTTGATTCGCAGAATCCGACTTTTTTTCTTTCTTTCTCTCTTTCAGGATTTCTTCCGGAACCTGTCCCACTGGATCCAGCAGCACATGGACATGAACGACGCAGGGAACTTCCTGATCGAGACGTGTGACGAGACGGTGTCACGAGACCTCAAGCAGCAGCTCCTCCTCCTCAACGGGAGGTGGAGGGAGCTCTTTGTCAAAGTCAAACATGTAAGTTACATGTTTTTTACATTTATATTCCAATGTCCACAGTCTACCTCTAGGCATCCTTGAGCTAGATGCCCTAACCTCTACCTGCTCATGAATTACTACAAAATGTGTGTGTGTGCGCAGTACGCTAGAGCAGACGAAGTGGACAAGCTGAGGACAGACTACCAGGAGGGGATCAACACCCTGAAGCTCTTCCTGGACGCCACCAACGAGAAGATGACCGCCCCTGTCCAGGTCTCCTTCCTCAACGTCAGGACCTTCGTCCAGGACGTGGAGGTACTCGGCCTGTGTGCCTCAATGGGGTTTTACATCATGTAATGGTAGAACTTGTGCATGTACTATCGATATCAAAGTGTCTGCTGAGCTGTGACATAGTCAACCCTAACTGTATGTTCATGGCCTCCATCTTGTTTTCTCCAGGAGATCAAGCACAAGTTGCCGGCTATGGAGGCAGCGTGCAAGGCAGCGTGGCGTAGTGCTCAGCTCCTGGCCAAGGACAGCCCTGAGGACGAGGTCTCCCAGATGCTGGCCCTCATGGCCTCTGTCAAGGAGCAGCTCGGCAAGGTGGGGCCTGCTCTCCTCAGGATTATCACGCTCTTATTGTGGTAGTCTCCTCCTGGGAATCAGTTGGATACAGATCTGTCTGTGTGTGTCTGTGTGTCTGTGTGTCTGTATGTGTGTGTGTGTGTGTGTGTCAGTCCTGTTTGTTGGGCCGTCTCTATTATCCCTCCATTATCTCTCTCTCGTCCAATCAGATCAGAGAGAGGTGCCTGCCGCTGCTGCGGGAGTCCCAGTCTCTGCTGCCCCCGCTGGAGGAGATGGAGAAGAACATCACGGGCTTCTACCAGGCCCTGGAGAAGGCCAGCCGCATCACTGGCTCCCGGGACTCGGAGGGGCCCGGGGACTTCAAACACAAATGCCAGGTTTTATTTTCTCTGAGCTTTATTTCCACCCCCCGCTCTTTCAAAATAAAAGCAATCCCAGCAATACTGGTTGTCCCTGACACCGTGCTGTGTGCAGGAGCTGGTGACCTACACACACAGCTGTAAGAAGTGTCTGTCTGTGATCGAGAGGAGCCACCAGAGCATCCAGAAGAACCTGGACAGCAGCAAGACCCTGCAGCACATGCAAACGGCACTGCTGCAGAAACGCGTAGCGGACCTGCAGTCGTCCTCACAGGTACATCCCTCCTCAAACCTCTGGCTGTGTGTGTGTGTGTGTGTGTTTCAAATCGACCACTAGAGGTCTCCAGAGATGTGTTTGACTGAACGTGTGTTAGAGCTTAGATCGGGCCCAAAATAACAAACGCGACCCTACACGAGGCACTACATGCATTATAGAGACATTTGAACGACAGTAATCTGGTCTGAATTACGCACGGCATCTTAATGAATAACGCAAACACGGAAGCAAAACTGTTTATTAGAAACTATTTAGCGATCACAGTGATTGATACATAAGGTTTAATATTATAACACATTATCACACCAACGCTCACTCCCCACCACACAAACAAGACGTTATATCTCTGACCACGAGACCGGCACCGGCCCAAGGATGGAGGGGAAGCTGCTACCCGACCAGGACCCAAGGGGCCTGGACGGACTGGTCTCAGGTTCACGCAGAGAATCAAACGTCGAGTGTGAATGGAAGTGTGATCTGTCTCAGCCACTAGATCAATACATCTCAAATGGTCACCCGCAGTGTTTCATTTGCTCCTTAGTATATTTGAAGTATATATGTATATACTTCAAATATACTAAATATGCTGTATATTTGAAGTCTGAAAATACTGTATTGAAGAACAATATACACAGTGAAATGTTTATTGTTATTTTGTGGGTCCTGGGAGCCAAAGGTCACGTCCTCCGGGGGGTCACGGCCTTGGGGGTCACGGTATGAGAAGGCTTGGTGGTCTGGAGGTTAACCCTGGTGCTGTCTCCAGGCTATGATCAAGGAGTCTGCAGAGTGGAGGAAGCACGTGGAGGCCAACAGCAGCCTGATGAAGCGCTTCGAGGAGTCCCGCGTGGAGCTGGAGAAGGTGTTGAAGACGGCCCACAGCTGCCTGACGGAGAGGGGCGACCCCGAGGAGCTGCTCAGGAAACACACGGTGAGAGGCACCAACGTATGCACGCCCATGTGTTGGAATCTTCTGGATCTCTCTATGTATGTGTGTGTGTGTGAGGTGGATGTGTGTGTGTGTAAATGGTAAATTGATTAATTATATAGTGATTTTATCCAAAGCGTATATAAATGCATGGATGGATGCAAATCCATTTACCATTTACTGTGTGTGTGTGTGTGTGTGTGTGTGTGTGTGTGTGTGTGTGGGTAGGTGTATTGAAATGCTTTCCTCCACCAGTAGAGTCTGGATCTCCATCAGGTTTCCTAGGGGCTCAGCTTCCTGTCCGACTCCCTGAATGTTCCCTCCCCCCTGGGATTACTGGAGTTTCTTCTGCTTTACATTTAGTTTGGAATGTATCCCGTGCTCTATGCTAACACTGTATGAAATATTACTTGAAATATTACAGTTTATGACATGAGACACAATGCCCTCAACAAGGTTGATTCCCCAGCTTGCCTCTTGTGAATAAAAAACGGACTAAGTGCCCTTCGGCAAGACAATTAACATTTAGGGCATTTGGCAGAATGCACAATTAACCCACAACTCAAGGTGGTATCCATCTCTCGACGTTGTGTTGTGTGTGTGCATGTGTGAAGGGCTAAACGACAGCCATTCATTATTAACTGTCTTGAGTGGTTTGTCTCGACCCTATAATGAGCTTTCATAATGACCAGTCCATTCATCATCACTCCAACACACAAACACGCCTGCACTCGACCCAGTGCACCCAACAATGTAGTGTGTTTCCATTGTGTGATAAAGCTTTGTCCCGATACAATTTAGCATGAGATATGCGCTCTTCAAAGACCTCGGACAAATGGACTGTGTGGACCATGGACTCCTTTCACGTCATCCTTTTCTAAAGCCTTTTGTGAGACACTAAAAGTGTGAGTGTCTCACACAAGGTTCAAGGTATGAACCAGCTCTCACAGGGTCGTACTCAACATCTCAGCACAATGAGGGTGAACGTGTACTCCTGTGTGGATCTTGCGCTGCCGGCCGACGTGTCGTCGTGTTTTTGGAGCCAGGGGAGCGGAGGATGATTGACCTTGGACCTGTTTGTTTTTATCCTGGCTGCAGGAGTTCTTTGGCCAGCTTGACCAGCGTGTGCTGAACGCCTTCCTCAAGGCCTGTGATGAGCTCACGGACATCCTGCCTGAGCCGGAGCAACCGTCTCTCCAGGAGACCGTCAGGAAACTGCACAAACACTGGAAGGTTGGATCACAGATAACTTATAATACATATATTACATTATAAAAACAAAATACAGATGTATGCAACTCACTGTATTGTAAGACGGACTATGGATGTGTTTTTTCACCACCACCACCACCACCAACACCACCATCGCCACCACTACCACCATTACCCCTCCACCAACACCACCATCACCATCACCTCACCACCACCAACACTAACACCACCACCACCTCCATCACCACCACCCTCAAACACTCCCGTTCCCCTTCCTCCACCATCCAGGATACCCAGACAGAGGCTCCCTTCCACCTGCTCCACCTGAAGGTGGAGGTGGAGCGCAGCAAGCTGATGGTGTCACTGCAGGAGTGCCAGGCGGAGTTGACCCGGGAGAACCGCCAGCTGGCCAGCATGGGCAGTGAGAGGCTCGTTAAGGAGCACCGAGTGAGTGTCGCCATAGCGATAAATTAACCGCAAAGAGTTTACATTTATCTGCCCCCCTTGAACAACGTAAAGCATTTACTACTTTAATACTTATTAAAGTATTAAGATTGGTTTTCTAATTGTGAAAAAATGGACATTGCTCATGCAGATGCAACTTACAGGACTAACTAGATTAGAATCAGCTAGATTTGACCCTAGCTGATTAGCTAGTAATATAGCTTGATAAGTCATATCTATAGCTGCTAAGAACCAGCGCAGAGAACATCAAGGAAAACATTTAGAAGAAACATATTTTTTACAATGCTCAAGTGTCCTTCCTTGGACCTCGTTGACCACAGCCACATATCCTAAGTCCATAGAGCTGAGAAGACGACTATGTAGATAACTAGAGAGGCGTGTGTGTGCATGTGTGTGTGTGCAGGGCTTCTTCAGGGAGAAGGGCCCCCAGAGTGTGTGTGAGAAGCGGCTCCGGCTGATGGAGGAGCTCTGCGAGAAGCTCCCCAGCTCGGACCCCGCCCACCACAGCCTGGAGGCGGCCAGGCAGGCCCTGGCCGACATGCAGGAGGAGGTGGACAACACACACCAGAAACTCATGCAGCACCAGGACAAGTGGAAGGAGTATGCCTCCAGGTACACTAAGCTAGCGTGCTATGTACTAGCGTACGGTCTGGAGGAATGAATCTACAGCATATAGATTTTTCCTTCTCATTAAACTATTTAGAGACATATCATATGATGTTTTTATGTTCATTCACTTTCTAAAGCGCAGTATATTTCTGGTTCAGTCCTGGAATAGCTCTGTTATATGGCTTAATTTGATAATCGGATAAAACACAACATGACATTGTTACGGGAGTATTTTTGTCATCCTGTAAGCAAAGTCACGGATGTGTTTAACGCGGTGTCCTGGTTTCTCTCTGAGCAGGTATGCAGAGCTCTCGTGTTGGCTGATATCTAAAGAGAGCCAGCTCAGACTGCTGAGGAACAGAGCCAACGACCCCAGTAAATACGGCCAGGTGAAGGCCACCATCACGGTACGGACGTCCAACACTCCTCCTGCCTCTTCTCACTCCTTCCCATGATCCTTTGTAAAATATGAAGAGCTTCATGACAGCAGGGCAGATTGGCGCGTGGTTTACATTAAGGTCACTGTTCAACGATATTATAATTACGGATGAAGAGAGTTGGACGCGACATCTCCAATACCGAATTGGTAAATAAGCTGAATATTGATGCCGGTTTTTTTTTTGCGCATCCAGCTGTGTGAGGAAGAGGAAAAACTCTTCAGGGACTACGCTATTAGGGAGTCCCTCTGGTGCCTGGTGGTCTCAGGGCTTGGACGACCTTTGTCCGTGCACACATCATTCTATTCAAATCCCTTGAACGTGTTATATATTTAATAGCTATAGATTATAATATATTTATGTCGTTATTGTCAAAGTCCCGCTTCTATGGGTCAAGTCAACGTTGTTTGTCCAGCCCTTAATCACAGCTACTGTCTCAAAGGGCTGTCTCACAGGCCACATTATATATACTTTATATTATAGTATTATATTACATTATATTATATTATATGTGAAAAGGCCCATGGAAAACCTCCCCACACCCAAAGGGAAGACACACAGAAGAGGGATCATTTCTCCTCCCAGGGGATGTTAGAGTGCAATAGGGGATGTTAGTATGAACACAAGGGCCTGCAAATGTTTAAATGAGTGTTTTAAATCCTGTGTGTGTGTGTTGTCCTCCAGGAGTTGCGTCAGGACGCGGAGCTGCAGGAGGGGAACCTGGGCTGGCTCCGGACCCGCATGGCGGCCCTCATAGAGGTGTGCAGCGACAGCGACGGCCAGCGCCACGGAGGGGCCCTCGGCAAGCTCTCCATCGACTTCAAGGGCCTGCTGGCCTCCCTGTCAGAGGTAGGTGTCCACCCAGCTTCCAATCATAGACATTTACACATAGATGACATGTACACATAGAGAACATGTACACATAGACAACATGTACACATAGAGGACATGTACACATAGACGACATGTCTATATTATTATATATTATATTATATATATTTATATTATCATTACAGTGCTTTAATCCTGATAAACCCCATCCCCCCTATTTACTTAGTATGTGTTTACAGGCCGGTCTCGGCCTCTCCAATATGGCGGTGATCCAAAGACCAATGCATCGTCTATGTAATATATATGTAATATATATGTAATATGTATGTCTATGCCTTCCACGTACCTAGTGCACGACGACCACTGTGGCTGCTCTGAACTCAAGTGGTTTCTTTGAACTCACTCTTTGTAGTCACTCACATTTCTCTGATTGTTCTCTGAACTTCAGTCGCTTTGGATAAAGGTGTTACGTTAAAGGCTACATGTAAACGTGTGTGTGTCTATGTGAACGGTTCACATCGTTTTTGACTGTTAAATGACATAATAATAATGAATAATGACTAGTAACTGACTAAATGTAAATGTATGACTGGTTCACGTTTACATATTAAATGCCTTGGGCGACACTGGGGTCGGTTAGGTTTCAGTTCAAAGAAGACGCTTGGAGCACATCCCATAATAATAGCACATCCCATAATAATAGCAAGCTAAAGGGCATTCGTTGAGGCCGTGATGCACGAGACACACAGGACTGTCGTTAGCTATGAGATTTATTGAAAAAGGTGTCCAATAGATATTCTTTTGTCTCTCAAACACCAATTAATGACCAAACTGGTCTGAACTGGTCCAAACTGGACAGGCGTTGAATAGTTCAGACGAGGACTAGAGCTCCACTAGTAGCGTTCATGGTGTTCTCACCTCAGTATTAAAACACCTCTGTATGGCCCACTGTTATAGCTTCGTTTTAAAGCGATCAGCGACTCCATCGACTGGCTGCGGTTTGTGGGCCGATAAATGTCTCTTGTTGAATAGAGAGCGTGAGATAAGATAAAATGACTGACTTGATTCATCCCCAAGGGGACATCTGGCTGTGACCACAGCACACAATAAAACAAAAATAGCAATATGAACAGATAGGAATAGGAATAAGATCAGCATAGATTCAATAATAAAGAACAAAAACAGGGTTACATATTAAGTTGATTCCAGTCTTCCATTTTGGACCCTGCATACTAACACAATGCCTGTCTCACCTTGTCTGCCTTGCTCCCAGGCTGAGAAAATGGTGCTGGCAGTGGGGGACTGTGTGCAGTTCCGGGAGGAGGTGCGGACCACCCTGGAGGAGGTGGTGGAGGGGCAGAAGGAGGCGCAGAAGGAGGCCGTCAGAATACTGGACTCCCCGACGGTCCGAGACGCCCAACAGCTGCTCCTCGGACGGCAGGTGGGAGGATTTAACACTGCTGCTCTGTTTGTTTGTTTGTTTGTTTTCTTTTTTCCCTTGTTGTCTTTTTCTTCTTTCTTCATTTTTCTGTTTATTTAGGTTATTAGGTAGCTGTATTATGAATATACTTATTCCTAGTGCATGTCAATAAAACTGAAATAACACAAGAAAATCAGTTACAATATTTATATAGTTTCTTTAAGTTTCGCAGACACAATGACTTTTATCAGACACAGTAAATAACAAACAGTTATTTATTCTGTAACAGTTTGGTGGATGAGGTGGGGGGCTGGGGTGTAAAGGGCAGAGGGATGAAGGTGGGATAGGAGAGGGATTCTCCTGGGTGTAACATATTAGTGGATGAAGGGTTAAGAAGGGTTGTTGCTTAGTACACACGATGGAGGGATGGATGGAGGAATGGATGGATGGATGGAGGGATGGAGGGAGGGATGGATGGAGGAATGGATGGATGGAGGGATGGAGAGATGGATGGAGGAATGGATGGAGGGAGGGATGGAGGGATGGATGGAGGGAGGGATGGAGGGATGGATGGAGGAATAGATGGAGGGATGGAGGAATGGATGGATGGATGGAGGAATGGATGGAGGGATGGATGGATGGAGGGATGGATGGAGGGATGGAGGGATGGATGGAGGGATGGAGGGATGGATGGAGGAATGGATGGAGGGATGGATGGAGGGATGGAGGAATGGATGGAGGAATGGATGGAGGGATGGAGGGATGCCGGCTAATTCTCCTGGGCGTAACTCCTTGTGTCCACCGGTGTGCAGCAACTGTTGAAGCGTCTGAAGCAGCGGAGGAAGGACGTGCAGCA
>OMKP01057346.1:0-11359 GCA_900302375.1 Bathygadus melanobranchus | reverse complement strand
GAACGCCGCCTGCCCCACACACACGCGCACACACACACACACATGCACGCACGCACGCACACACACACACACACACACACACACACACACATACACACACACATCCAGAGTAGTATTGATCACCTCTTAGTAAACACCTTGCCAACTGCAAAAAGGTATTGGTATCACAGTGGCCAGTGTCGATAAAATGCTTTTGGCACTAATTACTAAAAATTAATTACATTTTTGAGAAACTAGGCCGCACAGCATTTTAATTCAAATGTTGATTTTTGATTGTTCTCAGCCTAACATTGCTTTGGATAAAAGAGTCTGCCAAATTACGAGTATATATTTCATTTTGTGGACACTATTTTCCAAAGTGTCTTCCAATTACAGGAGCGCATACATTCCTCGCATGGGAATCAAACCCCTAACCCTGGCCGTGATAACACCATGTGCTACCAGTTGAGCTACACAGAACTCAAGCATCCATCGTTCCTTCCATTCCATCCATCCATCCATTCCTCCTCATGGCCTCCGTATTCCCCGAGGTACCTGTGTGTTGTCCAGGGCTTGGGCCAGGGACAGCAGGTATCTCTGGCACTCCTCCGCCTTGCTGTACTCCCCCAGGGCTTTGTGGGCCAGCCCCAGGTTGCAGTAGGCCTTGGCCTGGGCCAGCTTATCCTGGAGGTCCTTCGCCAAGCCCAGGTCCTGCTCATAACACCTGGGACATGTACACGCACATGGTTCAAGTTTATTCTGTGTTCTGTATATATACGTTTTAGATTGTAGATTCTAGATCTTGTATTCTAAATTCTGAATTTGACAATTAGACAAATAGAATATTTGAAAAATTCAAATTCAACATTCTGTATTTTCTATTACATTACATAGTCATAGAATAGTAGAATTTCATTGTCCAGAATGACCCTGTGGTGTACTGTGCATTTGATAAACTTTGTAACTTTGATTTGCACACATTTATATTTACATTTAGAAAGAAATCTAAGAAAAAAAGTTTGTAACGCTGAGTGCAGAGCAGCTACAGGAAGCAGAATACAAGGTGAGCAAGTGTAGAAGGCCAAAACAATAACCTGACAGCGTCTCGATACTGGCCGAGGCAGTAGTATGCATAGCCCTGGTTATGGAAGATCTTCCCGGCGGTCTCCAGGTCCTGCAGGCCGGGGCTCAGAGAGAGGTACTGCTGGTAGTAGGGCAGGGCCTGGGCATACTCCCCTCGGCAGCTGTGGAAGTTCCCCAGGTTAGCTGGAAACAAAGTGGGGGGGGGGCATAAGACTTGGATCAGAATCAACTCTGTTTGTACATGAGAGATGGCTAGCATTGAAAGGACGTTGTAGCCGATACAAGATTGCTAATCTCCCTCATTTGACTGTTGAAATCGATTGAACAGATGGATAAACAGACAGACAGACAGACAGACAGATAGATAGATAGATAGATAGATAGATAAAAACAGACAAATAGACAGCCAACATAAAGACAGATAAACAGCCAACATAAAGACAGACAGACAGATAACCTCACCTAAAGCCCTGGCTTCACTCTGGGTGTCCCCGAGGTCTCTGGCGATGGAGAGGTGGTGCAGGTAGTGCTGGAGAGCCTGGTCGTGAGCACCCAGGGCCTGGTAGGCCACAGCCAGGTTACCGTGGGTCGAGGCCTGGGAAGGACGGTCATTGACCTGCCCCACAATCAAAATCAGTCAACCATTTGAATTGAATTGAATCCAAGATTCAAGATCAGGGTGTGCAGTGAATTGTAGTGTTCCTACCTCCACTGAGATCTGTAATTCCTGGCGATGGTAGCGCACCGCCTGGTCGTGGAGACCCAGGGCGTTGTAGGCGTTGCCCATGTTCCCGTAGGCCCTGCCCTGGGCGGCGTAGTCCCCCAGCTCCTGGGCCAGGGTCAGGTGGGTCTTGTGGAGCTCCAGAGCCTTGTCGTACTCCCCCCTCATCTGGCGGATGATGCCTGGGAGGAGGCAGAGGGGCGGACGATGCAATCCAAGAGCAAAGTTAAGCATTGACGGATATGAAGACAATAGGATGATGAGATGGTAAGATGGTAAGGTGATAAGAGAGAATTAGGATCAGAATGACGGTAAGACGTACTTTATCCATCCCAGACGAGAGATTTGACAGCGGAAGTACATTCTAAAGGGAGAAGCATACTTCCAAAGGAGTTGATTTGTTTTCAGCCGGGCGACACCGAAGACGTTTTATTGCAGACAAACAAATTGTATACTCAGTGCGGTGTAGTTTGGTCACTGAGAATTCCATTAGGTAAGACCAGTGGGAAATCAGAAATCCAGCTGTAGATCACACCAGCCCTGTATTTCTGACCAATCACACACAATGTTGGCATTATCGCCGGCTAGGGGGCGGCAGTAGTTCAGGAGGTAGAGACGGTTGTCTGGCCACTGGAATGTTGCTGGTTTGATCCCTGGCTCCGCCTAGCTATGTGTCGAGGTGTCCCTGAGAAAGACACCTAACCCTAACTGCTCCTGACCAGCTGGTTGTTGCCTTGCATGGTTGAAACCACCGTCGGTGTATGTGAGGCAAATGTAAAGCGCTTTGGATAAAAGCGCTATATAAATACAATCCATTTACCATCTGCAGAAATCTTGGCAAGTTACAAAATCTAGAAGGCGCGAGATAATCAATCATGAAGCCACAAGCACCATATTCAACATCGATGTGCTGTAGGCTCAGAGCAGAACCAAACAGGAACGAGTGGAACTATTTCATCGAATCAGATATTCTGCTGCTCTGGTTTCTCAAATGTAGGTTTGTGTATTGAGTGAGACAGACGACCCCGCCACACACGGAAAAAGCACCACCTGTGCCTGACTCAGTAAAGTTGCGTGGCATGTGATTATTTCGCAGAGCTCTAGTGTGTTCCCATTGTTATAAATAACTGTTTCTAGGGCCGGTCGAGTTTGATGTGAGGGGAAGTAGAGGAGACAGTTGAAGCAGGAAAAACAGATAAAAAAACAACAGAGATAGGGCTGCCTACCCTACTTCCACCATCTTGGATCTAATGGAGACAGGTTTGAAAGTGGAAGCAGATAAACTGCTAGTGAACAACAAAACTCAAACCTTTGTTTTTTGTTTCATATTAATAGTATACGCCATTATGTTATATATTCACTTGTTTCTAAACTAAAGTCAAAAGAAATTGTTACGGTGTCGAAAGTAAAGAGTGTGGCAAGCGAGACTAAGAGGATTATAGTGAGGCCTGCAGAGTTGCCTGTGGTTACGGTTAGTGCCAAACACCTGACACACACATACACACGCACACACGCGCGCACGGACACACACAGCGTGGCGGTTGAGTTGTCCACTCAGCAATGGGGTCGGGTTCACTGACTCTCAGATATCACTGTGGTCGCAGAAACAAAAGCCTTCTTAATAAAACATGCATTTTTAATGGCTGGAGAGAGAGAGAGAGAGAGAGAGAGAGAGAGACAACTGATGTGACCAGGGTGCCCCGGGGCTACACCTGGGCAGGTAGAGGAGGAAATGGGAGATCCCAAACACCATTGGGATATGAACCTACGATATAGTACAATACAAGGCCACCTGGCAGGCTGTACAGGCAACATGGAATGGCATATAGATGTTCTGTGAACCTGACACAACTAAAAATAAAGCAAATCATTAGCTGGATTCAAGGTTTGGGAAGTCATGAGCAGGATGTTCTGGATTGTGTGGAAGGACTCTAGGACTCGTACAGTTCATCTTTGTCTTCATGATTGGTTGTAATATTATGCCTGCAAGGATGAGTCACGCTGGTCACTGGAAATCGAGCGTACGTCCGTTAGACTGGCAGGTTAAATAAGTACTACTATCAGGCAGAAATACTACTTTAAGTACCCATAAAGTACTCATGTCATTAGTGGACTACAAACATCAATGCAGCATTGAGCTGACCACGCCCCCTTTTAGCCAGGGGGACCAATCCTGTCTGTGGTGTCACCATGGTAACGAGGGGATGGTCTGCTGACAGCTCAGATGACAGAGACTGATCCTAGTGTCAGCACAGAGAAGCCTCGTCTCTGAATAGTCATCAGTGATCGATAGGACCGTTACACCCATCCTGTGTGGACGTCATTCGTCAGTTGTAAATAGTACTGGTCGTAAATAGTGATTGATAAGCGTGTGTACAGAAACACACACACGCACACACACACGCACACACGCACACACACACACACACACACACACATACATCAAGGTACCAATGTCTGTGGCAGTTTCCCCTGCCACACACCACCAAAGTGGCTTTTCTCTGGGCTCCTCTGACAACCAGCACACAGATAGATTAGTTAAACCAGTTTATTGTAGAGTTTGTACATTTTTACAGGCTGCAGGAGGTAAATGCTGACATGTCAGCCCCCCTTCTGAGTGTGTGTGTGGTGACGGCTGGTTTATCCTGTGCGCCTTAATTACTCAATGCACCACAGGTGTGCAGCCTCACCCAGCCCCAGAGTCTAATCAGTCTGATCGAGCCAGGTGAGGCTGCTAAAACCAGCCACCAACCACACACACACACTCCACAGCCTGCAGCTAGAACGCACGTTTGGCAACAGTCACAGGGAAGTGACGTACGTGACAAGCAGCGATGATGATGAAGAGGAAGCAGGTTTACCCAGGTTGGAAGAGGCCCGTCCCTGGGCCGGTCTGTCCTCCAGCTCCTGTGCGATGTCCAGCTGGTGCTGGTGGTACTCCCCAGCCCTCGCCAAGTCCTGGAGAAAAACACACACACACACACACACACACACACACCCATACCCAACACTCTCTTTTTCAACATCTGTCCTACACTTCAACACAGAATGTCCAGTTAACCGTTCTCTCATGTTTGGAGCGACACACCAGAATAATGATGGATGATAGCAGCGTCCGCCATGTTTGGTGAGGAGCGGGGACGTGCAGAGGATGTTAAATCGGCAGGGGCCCAAATTATTATTTATTTTTAAACTTTTGCGACACAATAAATAATTTAGAAGGGCGTCAAACAGGGGCGCTGGCATGTTGAAACGATGTCATCACCATACAGACTGTATTGTATGGTGTATGATGATGAGTAACAAATCAACTACTCAAGAGTCACCTCCCTGGTGGAACTGGTAAACTGGAGCTCTATTATTCCATTATACATCTGCGACATCACAGGTGGAGACTACCATTTGTGATGTCACAAGTGGGAACGTCCACCCAGATGTATGATGTATAAAATCCACTCCTCAGAGTGGCCTCCCTGGTGGACCGTACCAACCGGTGTCCTGGAGTTCTATTATTCCGTCATACATCTGTGACAACAAGCGGGATTGATTTTGAAATGGCCCTTTAAATACCCACCTGCATGCAGCGGGCGGCGTGCCCTAGCCCAGCGTAGGCCCTCATCTCGAAGGCCCTCTCGTTCAGGTCCTGTGCCAACTCCAGGACGCGGGTGTGGAAGGACACGGCCTTGTCAAAGTCCCGCTGAGAGTGGTACGCGCTGCCCAGGTTGCTGTACGCCCTGGCCTCCTCTCGGCGGTTCCCCAAAGTCTGTCACCAGAGTGATCGTTAGGCATATTTAACATTCCGTTTTGAATAGAAATACACGCTCTTAATACACCAATAAACTGCTCCATGGATGGACAATTATGGTCTTTTCTCCATGTTACCATGACATCATCCAGACACTGTGAGCTGTATCCTTGGCAACATCCAGATGTTTTTAGCGCTACAGTATACATAACCTTGGCAACAGGCAGATGCTGTCAGCCACACTATACTGTATGTTACCATGGCAACATGCAAGATGCTGATATCTACAGTAAACGCTACCTTGCAATCGTCCGAATGCTGTTAGCACTACGATACGCAGCATGTTACCATGGCGACATGTAGAGGCTGTTAACTACAGCATATACGTTACCTTGGCAACGTCCAGATGCTGCTCGTGGCACTGCAGAGCATTGGTGAAGTCCCCCAGGGCGGTGTACACGGCTCCCACGTTGCCCAGCTGACGGGCCTCAGAGAGGCGGCACTGGCTCTGCCTGGCCAGCAGCACACACTGCTTGTGGCTGGCCAGGGCGTTGGGGTAGTCCCCTATGGAGGTGTACACGTGGCCCAGGCTGCTCAGAGCACTGGACGCAGCCTGGACGCATGGAGACACATGGAGACCAAGGGCGTCACAATTGTGTTGAAAAGGGGCAGGGACGGCTCAGACGACGTCTTCAAAATATGCGATTTTCGGCAGTGCAACAGGGCGGTATTAGGTCAGAGGAGATCATTCCGGAGAGAAAAACATGGCATAAAAGTGCATCAAAAGGTCACGTTTTTGGGTCATTTAAGAATTTAGAACAAATTATGCTTTTTAAAAAAGACAAAATCGTCCATTTTGCCGGTGTAAATTACACCTATGATGGAGACATGTGGAGACACATGGAGGTAAGTGTGGTCACTTTGACATATGCACACCACACACACACACACACTCACAAAAAGACACTGCTTATATGAATGACCAAGTTTATGTGATGAAATAACTCTTTTATCCATACTTCTATAACAACCGTTACCCGTTAAAGGATTATACATTATACATTCATAACTCTACTATAAACTATAAATCCGTTGGCCTGCAGTCTCCTCTAGTTTTGTCACATCGAGCAGTCTTGCTGCTTCGCTAAGCAGAATCCGTCCTTACGAGTCATACACCCCCCCCACCCCAAAGCATCTGTTTGCTAGACAGTACTCGTGAGCAGGAGTACCGGTGTTGCCGTGGTTTAGGATTACGCTGATCTTTCCAGCGCAGCGAGGAATCTCATCTAATGGCAGTATGTTACCTGACACTGGTGTGGTACTTTTAGCACGGTGTACACAATGTGTAACCTGCGCCAAATATCGCTGGCACCATCGACTCTGAAGAAATATGGACGTAGCTTCTGTGACGTCACCTATTGTTTTACACGTGACAGTTTTGAGGGTGGAGATTTGCCTTCTACGGAGCGTCGCCATTTTAAAATATTGTTCCTTGCAGCAGTCTAAGGCCATGACTCGTTAATATTCAACTCTGGATAACTTCTTCATGAAATATAACTGTCCGCCAGGACCTCGCAAACATACATAATATGAAGATGAACATCGCCACCGATCCTAACCAAACAACAAACCCGACCCACTAAGAATGGTGGCGGTGGCTTTCTGCCAGCACCTACCGCCCACCACCCTCCGGAACTACATGCTAGTCCTTACAAGCAAACCGTCATGGCCGCCACTCGGTCTGTACTTTGTTTGTGACGGCAATTAAAATGGAGACACATGATCTACACGGAATCTTAGTCATCTGTCACGTACAGCACTTCATGAATATGGAGTTGCTGCGGTTAATAATTGTATGCCTTCATGGTTCCCGGCCTCCACTTTGCATGCGCGTGTCTGCTGAAATGAATTACGCCTAAATCAACGTACATTTTGTGTTAATGGATTTATCCCACCCGGCAGTCGGATGGGAAGAGGGGGGGGATTGTGGTGAGTTTGTTGTAGAGAAGAGGAGAACATACGTCAACGGCAGGGTCTCATGTAAGAAATAGATTGCAGATTTCTGCTTGCAATTATTGGTTTGTGTCTTTGTTAGCGAAAACATGTGCCGATGAAACAGAACAAACATTTGCTGGGAAGATATGGATTAATTGCTGAAGACGGCTGCTTGCTCGCTCACTAAGATCAATCATTTTCAACACTGACACATACAGACAGATACACATGTGTGTTAGCCTGCGCGCACACAAGCAGATGAACACACACGCACGCACGCACGCACGCACGCACACGCACGCACACACACACGCGCACAAACCGATAAACAAGAAACCGCCCACAGACACAGAATAGAAAACACACACACAAGTTCACAGACACACACACCTCTCTGTCCTTGAGCCTCATGGCAAGCACCAGCTGGGTCCTGTGATTGGTCAACGCCTCCCGGTAGTTTCCCCTGGAGAAGAATGCCGAGCCAAGGTTCCCATGAACCCGACACTCCCCACACTGGTCACCTGTGGACAGAGAACACACACACACACACACACCATGTCTTTTATATAGGATTTTATATAACACTTTCATCCAAAGTGACGTTTAAAGATGCTTTTATCCAAAGTGACTTAAAGTGAATTCAGATACATTCAGTCATTAGGGAGCAGGTTGGGGTTAGGATGCATACAGGTAGACTGCAGACATGTGGGACTTGAACCCAGTACATTCCAGGTGGGGGTCGAACACCAGAACCACCATATTATCCTGCCCCACTATTATTTATTTCTTTTAGTTACAGTATACTCTGAAACATCTTTGGATCCATTGTGTAGCTCTCATGGCGCTGACACCCACCCAGAGTTTTAGCCACCTCCAGGTCCTGCTGCATGTAGGCCACGCTCTTCTCACTGTTGCCAAGCGACCAGTAGGCGGAGCTCAGGGCGGAGAACACGGAGCCGCGCAGCTTCAGGGAGCAGGTGCCGATCTTCAGGCCGGACTCCAGGACCACCACGGAGGCCCCGTAGGCCCCGTGGCTCACCAGCTCCTGGCCGATCACAGACACCACCACGAAGGGACTCTTGTCCAGCTTCATCTTCTGTAGCTTCTCGTAGGTGGGCTCGATGGAGTCTGGTGGGGGAGGAGGAGGAGGAGGAGGAGGAGGAGGAGGTGAGCGTGAGATATGCAGGGATACGCATGGATAAAAAACACAGGGGCGCAGATACCCAGACAGAGGAACACATACATAAGCATGTGCACACGAACATAGACACACCGATGAGAGTAAATGAGAATATCAATGCATTACAGAACTACACTAACAACATAGAATAACCCAGACAACTAACAAACTAGTAATCGCAGGTAAGATAGCAGGCAGCATAGCCTAGCTCCGCTGCTGCTAACAGCGTAGCATTAACCGCCTTTTAGAGTCAAACACGAAGCCCACTGCAGTGTAACAAGCTCTAGTACATGTGAGGGCCAGGCCGGTAGGTATCAGAGACGTGTGAGCAGTCACAGGTGTGTATGTTAACTTAACACACTATGCGTGTCCTGAACTGACACTAAACCGTAACAGTGAAACTTAAACAGCTGCTATTCAGCACTATGAACCTGAGCAGCATGTCAACAGATGGCCACCTCTGTTCAGTGGCTTCATCTGTGGTGCTCTTCAGTCTCTTTAGTATCGCACAGGGTTGGATCTGTCATTTTTATGCTTCCGTTCATTCGGTGGTTCCTGCTTCCCTGGTGTGTAGCATCCTGTTCATACGTCCCAGCACTTAAAATAGTACTTAGCATTGTGTAGCATCTTATCCTGTCTATCTTGCTGTTTACCAGCAAGGGATCAACCTAGAAATTCTGAGTGTTTGAAACTTCTATTAAAATCTTACTGTACCGTCAGTGATATATTGTTGTTTCTCTCTTTCGACAAATGTACTAAATATAAATGTAAATATAACCTTCAAGTCCCAAGTTACTGTGATGAGAATCAAGCTAGTCAAGTCGAGTCCCTGCTATAAATCAAGCAAGACAGGTCAGGTCATTGCTCCGGTCAAGCAAGTCACAAGTCACAATAGGCAAATCACAAAGTGCCCGGCCCTAAACAATAGCCTCACTAAAACGCAATTAAACCGGATACGTCTCACATTTCAAAATGTTCCCAATGGATATAACAGTAAAATCGCTGTTCAGAAGAACAAAAGAGAACAAGTGAAAAACAGTGAAACAGTGAAAACAGTGAGAAGCAGGTCACAAACTGTGTGGCCATTGAAGCTCTGGTGTGAATGTAACGCAGGTCAAGTCAAGTCTTTTATCAATGTTATCAATGTTAGTCAAGCAAGACTCAAGTCCTCAAATCTGTGACTCCAGTTTGACTTGAGTCAAGTCATGTCACTTGAGTCCCCCGCCTCTGCCAGACAGACAGACACACATGCAGACCAGAAAGATCACACAGACAGACAGACAGACAGTGGCTTACTTCTCAGACAGACAGACAGTAGCCTACCTCTCAGACAAACAGACAGTAGCCTACCTCTCAGACAGACAGACAGACAGTAGCCTACCTCTCAGACCGAGTAGCCTACCTCTGAGACAGACAGACAGACAGTAGCCTACCTCTGAGACTGACAGACAGACAGTAGCCTACCTCTCAGACAGACAGACAGTAGCCTACCTCTGAGACAGACAGACAGTAACCTACCTCTCAGACAGACAGACAGTAGCCTACCTCTCAGACACAGACAGACAGACAGTAACCTACCTCTCAGACAGACAGTAGCCTACCTCTCAGACAAGCAGACAGACAGGCAGTAGCCTACCTCTCAGACAGACAGACAGTAGCCTACCTCTAAGACAGACAGACAGACAGTAGCCTACTGCTCAGACAGACAGTACCTCTAAGTGGTGACTTCATGGCTGCCTCCACCATGCCTACGAGCAGCTGCAGGCTCTTGGGGTCCTGGGCCAGACCGGAGGCGAACGCGGCCAGCGCGTCGGCATGGCGACCCAGGTACTGGAGGGCAACCCCCTGGCGAAAGTAGGCCTGGAAGAGACGGAGAGAGAGAGAGCTGACCTTAACTTTCACTCAGAGGAAACACATGTCATTTATCTTTACATTGTGTTGCTTACTATGAAAGTGCAGCAAAACAAAAACACAGATGTTGTAGCCACCATTACAATGTACAGATTTGTCCCAATTTCAGTATGGTCATTAAAATATATTAGCATACATTTACATTTACATTTAGGGGATTATGGCAGACGCTTTTATCCAAAGCGACTTACAATAAGTACATTTGTTGAAAGAGTGAAACAGGGGTGTAAAGTGGGGCTCCAGCTGGGGCATGGGGTCTGACTAATGCTTGAAGGTAGGTGGGGGCAGTTCCACTGACAGCCTTGTAGGCCAGCATCAATGTCTTGAATCTGATGTGAGTGATTACAGGGAGCCAGTGGAGGTCACGGAAGAGGGAGGTCACATGGGAGAACTTGGCAGGTTGAACACGAGGCGTGCAATGGCGTTCTGGATACGCTGCAAAGGTTTGATTGTGGAGGCTGGGAGTCCAGCCAGGAGCGAGTTGCAGTAGTCGAGGCGGGTGATGACAAGCACTTGGACCAATATCTGTGCTGCTTCTCGTGTGAGGAAGGGCCGGATCGTGCGGATGTTGTACAGAGCAATTCTACAAGATCGGGCCAGCATACATTCTCACACACACACCCTTTGTCTCAATTCATCTGGGCCTTCTGTGCACTTTTGGGTTAAAGACGATACAACATGACATGATGTAGTGTTTACCTCTCATTAAGACAAGGGTTTCACGCACATTAAGGACAATTAAACA
>OMKP01057320.1:0-10572 GCA_900302375.1 Bathygadus melanobranchus | reverse complement strand
ATACATTATTATACACGATTGTACATGAGTATACATGATTAAGATTAAGATAAGATAAGATAAGATAAAACTTTATTTATCCTGAGGGAAATTGTTGTGCAGCAGTTGCAATACAAAGTAGGAAAAGACACAATATAATACAATACAAAATACAGTGCAATGTTTCCAGAATAAAATAAAATATGAAAAATGAAGCTATTAAGGTGCGCTGTACAACATTATGACATAGAACCTATAGTGCAGAGTTTACAGTATATGGATGATAAATAAATATAGTAAATATAGTAATTAGATATTTCCAAGAAAAATGTAATTTAAATTAATAGTACTAATGGTACTAATAGTGATAGTGAGCTGGTCATTTTAGCATGGTGGACTTGGCCACCCCTGGCCCCTTCTGGTGTCCTGGTTAGAAGCACAATCCAGAAATTGGATATTTATCTTAGCATCATCACATATTTGAGATTACAAAGAGTTTCCCCACAATATGCTGATTTCAACAGTTTCAATCCATTAAAGGTCTGCAGTTATATGGGAGGACATCCAATTATTTTAGATATTTACAATCCAGAATGGTATTGTTCCAAAAGCCACATTAGACCAGAAATAAGGAAAAGTTGAGGGGATGATGACAAAGGGCCGGCTCATCTACACATGTAGGGCATTATGGTATATGGCTTTATTGTTAATATAGTCACCTGAACATAGTTTTGGGGGTAGACAAAATGCATGTCATGAATAAAGATCTCAAACTGCAGCATAAGGGTTTAATTAACTTGTTCGCTCGCTATTCAGCGTGAAGGGGATTATAGGGTCTTAGTCTGGCCGAACATTCTTGGCTGTGGGAAAGGCATGAAATAAAGTTCCACAATCACCTTCTTGCAATCACCATTGTGATTTTCTGTCCTTCATCTTCAGCCTATATTTGTGGCCCACTTCTCCATCTCATCTGTAAAAGTTCTTGCATATAGTTAGACACATTTACACTTATGGCATTTGGCAGGCGCTTTTGTCCAAAGCGACTTACAAAAGTACATTTGTTGAAAGAGTGAAACAATATATCACTGTGACAGTTTAGCCTCTACCACACGCCACATTAGTGGCTTCTGTAGGGTTCCTCAATCAGCAGGACACAGGAAGGTGGGGAATAATCTGGTTTATTGCAAGTTTGAAATAAATTACAGAGCAGGTGGTGACAAGCTAGCATGCTAGCACTCTCTCTCAAGTGTGTGCGGTGGTGGCTGGCTTAACCTGTGGGCCTTGATCAGTCAATAGCCGACAGGTGTGCAGCCTCACCCAGCCAAACTAATCAGCCTGACTTGGGCCAGGTGAGACTGCTTAAACCAGCTGAGTGGGTATTTTAGTTGGTAATTGGTAATTAATTCCATTTATATAGCGCTTTACATTGCCTCACATTCACCCATTCATACACCGACAGTGGTGTCAACCATGCAAGGCAACAACCAGCTCATTGGGAGCAGTTGGGGTTAGGTGTCTTGCTCAGGGACACGTTGACACCTAGCTAGGGGGGTGGGGATCAAACCAGCAATCTTCCGATTACTAGACTACTGCTCTACCTCCTGAGCTACTGTCCTGCCTTGATTGCTTAGCCATGCATGAGCTGCATCTGTTAGTATTTGTATAGAGCGTCAGCCCCTATGAATGAAGACCGTAGAACAAAGACAAGCAAGTCCTTCTGTGGGAGAACCACCTGATCCTCCTCTCCACCCTTGCTGAACTCGGGATTGCTGGATCTGCTATCCCGGTTCACTTCCATTTACCATTTACCATTTACTTCCTACCTGACTGACCACACATATCAGGTCACATGGAACGGCTCCTTGTCCAGACCCTGCAAGTCCCCCAAGGCTCAGTCCTAGGACCTCTTCTGTTCTCCCTATACACTAGATCACTAGGCTCTGTCATCACAACCCACGGTTTATCCTACCACTGTTGTGTGGATGACGTCCAACTGCTCCTTTCTTTTCCCTCTCTTTCGACAAATGTGTTACTTTTTGTAAGTTGCTTTGGATAAAAGCATCTGCCAAATGCCCTAAATGTAATTAACTGGTTTTATTCTCTCAGGATTGCTCATCTGTTGCTGAGATTATGTCGACATTATTCTTATGACACTCATGTGTAGTTAAACGTAATTAAACATAAAAGGTAGGCTATGCATTGCTGTCAGGCCTTAATGGTAAGCTATTAATGCCAACCAACAACCCAGCAACCAACACCTAGCAACCTGATAATTATCGCCCTTCTGGATGGATGCTTTTTCTAACTGAACGCACATAGGGGTCCAGTACAATATTTGATTTGACTTGTGCAAAACTTGTGTTATCAGGGTTTACCCGATTAAAATATTTCGGGCTAATGTCATTACAGGGTGTTGCAGAATTATATGAATCGCATAACGCCGGCAAACACCAACAACAAGTGAATGAACCAGATGCGCTGTGCGCGCCCGTTTCCTCTTCTTTCTTCCATCGCGCGCGCGTGAACCCGTCCAGCGAGAACAGCTTTGAACCGGTTTGTTCAGCGACAGCCAAGCGCCAGCTGTGTGGGCTATAACAGACAGACGGACCTCAGGTGGACCGGCTCAAGGAAGCTCAGCATCCATTGGCGATTACTTTATTTTTATTTGTGCATGCTGGCTACATGTTTCGGGCTTATTACGGGGAGAGGATCCCACATGGAACCTCCCTGTAGACAGGGGCGCACTTTTGCGTGTGCTGCTGCTGTTATTGTTTTTGGCGAGGTAGGTGCCGCATGAAATAGAGGCTGTTATCATTTGCCTTTTTTTTCTTTTCTTTTTTTTTTTAGCTCAACTTAAGAAAGGAGACGTCAGATTGGACTCATATCATAAAATTTTCCTTTAGATGTGATAGCTAAATAAAAAAATAAAAAATATATATATATTGATATGTTGGCGTTGAAACTGGATTCTCAGGAAAAATGTACATTATACCAGACCCGTAGTGTGTATTCCTTTTTCAGATTTTATTTAACATGTATTTTTCAGTGACTGCAGAAGTAAACAACGGCTTGGTGATATTTATATATTACTGACATTTGTGGCAAGCTTTTGCACGCTCAATGAACTCCTGAGGTGAGGAGAAATGTGTTGGTGAGGCTACTGCAATAGGCTACTGCGCATCGCACTGAGGTACAAATTATTAATGAGTAAAGATCGGGGAAACATCTTCAGACAGCTCAGATGGCCAAAAAAGGCGTGCCTCGGTCAGTCCACTCACGGTCTGACGGTGCAAAATTGAAGGGGCCGAAACCAAAGGTAATCTATAATATTATCAAAGCCATACAAGCAGTCGAGTTGACGTTATCTCCTCCTCAAAGGTGTGGTTTTAGAGAGAGAAACAAAAAGGCCAGCGCGCTATGGGTTTGGTGCAGTCAGTCTGTAATCAGGACTTAAGTCAGTTTAACCTGCCGGCTTTGCCAGGCAAGCCCTGCCCGCAGCCTTCACTACATCAAGGCATTGCGTGAGTATGCTTTTTTGAAGACACAACAAAACATTCTCGTTGTTGATTTTGAAATCAATAACCAATTCCGTGTCATTTTTCTCCCCAGTGCTTCGCCAAAAGTTTCTTTTGAGATTTTGTTATGAAGCAGACAACTCTCTAATTGATACTTTTAAAATCCCAACTTTCTTCTCCTCTCCAGGAACGCCCTCGGTGTCCAGGCCATTTCTGACCCTGCAGGTCTCCCCACCTGGCTGGCACCATGAGTTCCTCGGCCCCGGCACCAGACGGAGGGTGGGGATGGATGATTGTGATGGTCTGCTTCATGGCCCAGCTGCTCGCCTACGGCTCCCCCCAGTCGGTCGGCATCCTCTACCCAGAGTGGCTGCACGCCTTCCAGGAGAGCAAGGGAATGACTGCCTGGGTGGGCTCCCTCGTGTCCGGAGTGGGCCTCATAGCCAGTGAGTAGTGATCCGATGAACTGTATAGTAGGACTCCATCCTTCCATCCAGATCCCTGGATACTTGCTGGAAGAATTACATTGAGTAATGGAATATTTTGAGTTTCAGTGCTATGTTGTACATGCAGAGGCAGGGTCCAAAATGGAACATCTGCCAGCAGCCAATGGCTGACAGATTGTATCATTTGACAAGTAGAAACAATTCAGGGTTACAGTTTCGGTACATTTCTCCAGGTAAAAAGACACAATTCTAAAGTTAATTCTTTACAGTTAGTTAGTTCTTTATCTAGGCAGTTAGGATAATTATCAAGCCTCTGTTTAATGCACCATGTCTCAGGTCTTGGGAGAACAACAAACTCAATGAGGTTAATTGCTGTCAGGTTCTCATACATCTAGTCATTTTGAATGTGTTGTTCGTTATTTGAGTTATTTTGGTTAAATAATTGAGAAAAGCCAATAGTGCAAAAGGAAGTGGACTTCCTGTTGAGTTGCTGTTTTGACTTGACTTGGCGTGGTGTTATATAAGTGCACAGATTTCACAGGCTCACTCATCACTTATCAATCTATTACACAACCTATTTTTAAGATAGAAGGAAAGCAGTATTTGAACAAAACCAACAAAAAATCAACAATGTCTGAAATTGGTCTGTGTTGGTACACATAGACCCTCAGGATATTACAGTGTCCTCATTGACTAATCAATATCCATGCTTCTGTCGTGCAGGGTTGTGGTGGGAGTGTTTTCGTATTGATTGTTCAGTCAGAATGTTCAGTTGACCAAAACTGTAAAATAAAATAGACCATTCTCTTTTCTCAGAGACATTAGGAATCATCTGACATAATTGTATCATATTGAAGTGAATATGAATGATGTTGAGGAATATATCCCATCTCTGGCCCTCTTCTGTAGCCATTAGACCCTTTTTCACAGAGGCATGTGTCACTCATAACACTAATTATCAGTGTGCTCCTTTTATGTACAGCAGTGAATAAGAGCAGACTTATCTGCACTGGTTTCGTCTACTACCTGTTGCCTGGTAAATACAAGGAAGGGTCTATGCTGATGAGCAGTATTAACAATGTTTGTCACTTTCCCTGACTCTAATGCCAGATATTCCCTCGCTGTCACTTCTAGTTTGTCTTTCCATTGATGTTTTCTCTCGGTAGAATTCTCTTTGTCGCTTCTCCTGTTCATGGTTCGTTTCAGTGGTACAATCATTCAATTAATCCTAATCATATTCCGAACGATCAAATGATCAAAGCAGAAAAACTGTCCTGAATGCAAAATGCATTTTAAACTGCTTTTAAACATGCTTATTATGAACACACTTTGGATTGCATTTATATAATGAATTGCATTAATATATTGCCCTTTTATCCAAAGCGCTTTACATTGCCTCACATTAAATGTTTATTTGAAAATGTAACATCATTTCAAATGTTTTATCAAATTCAATACAACATTTGATGAAACATAAATTCAATTCATGCCTGGAATAAGGATAAAATAAAAACCTATGGTATAAATTCACCACTTGCTATGAGATACCATATGAAGAGTTATGTTTATAGCATATTATAAAATGGGTAAAAATTAGCTAGCTAACAAAATGGAAACATTTAACAAATGTTAACCTCGACCTGCGGGGTGGCCTAACTATATGGAGGAGTGGATTGAGCAGTGCCTGTCTCCAGAAATAAATCCACCTGCTAAACCTTGCGCTAGCTATTACTCGTTTATTACTTACTATTATTACTAATATTGCCGTACTTGGTGACCACTGCGGGCTAATAGGTGTTGTTCGTCCCGGCACAAAGTGTTGTGGTATATGGATGTAATAACCATATACCACAGCCTGTTGTGAGCTGTGATAAAGGCAGTGTTTGTGCTCTGCCATAAACATGTTGCCCTGTGTTCGACTGCTTTATTGCTATAATAAAGTTGTATCATTGGGCAGTTTGTTGTTGTTGGTGTTGTCCATTTTGTTCATGTTTAGTTTCTTCTTTCCTTCTCTTGCCGGATGTCTTTCTTGCCTCTATTGTCTTTCTCACTCTCTCCCCCCTCTCTCTCTCTCTCTCTTTGTCTCTCCTCCTGCCACTCCTTTATTTGTGACTCTCTCTGGCTTCTCTCTCCAGGTCCCGTCTGCAGTGCCTGTGTGGATAACTTCGGGGCCCGACCCGTGACCATCTTCAGCGGGGTGATGGTGGCCGGGGGTCTGATGCTCAGCGCCTTTGCTCCCAATGTCCAGTTCCTCATCTTCTCCTATGGCATTGTCGTCGGTATGACCAGACTTCCCCTCCACTACAGTTATTTGGGATATAGTTTGTTTTAAAAATGTTTGTAAAGTGTCTTTGTGTACCTTGAAAAACGTGGCCCGTTGTGGTGGTGCGTTGACATGTATGTGGTATGTTGACACGTGAACTAGGACATGAATGTACCGCTTGACCACCTCATGGCTTTTCCCACCTGTTTTCAGACAGTAACTAAGGCTATAGCAACCGGACAGCTAAAAATACAGGTGTGAATGTTAACAAGACCCCATCTGGAGGTAGCCAGGGACACACATGACCACACGTCAGTGGGGTGTGTGTACCATGTGACAAGAGCAATGTATATGCTGAACACCTGCTGGAAAGATTTACCACATGATGTCATCAATGGAAGCATCGCTAGTTTGTCTTCTATGTTTTTTTCATTTCTAAAAAGAAATGTACATATAAGGCACAATTAAATTGATGTTCAATATCTCTACCACTATGGCGATGTTGTAAATGTTTTGCTCAAGATTATTTCCATGTTTGAATTGAAGCAGAAACTGCTTCACGAGGGATCCATCTCAATACAATATGGATTTGGTTATCTGTGCTTGTGCCTCGTTTGTTGTTGAATCCCACCAAGTCTCTCACTTCCTCTTCCTCCATATGTGTGGCTGTTCTTGCCAGGCCTGGGTTGCGGTCTGGTCTACAACGCCACGCTGACCATCACCTGCCAGTACTTTGACAAGAGACGTGGCCTGGCCCTGGGCATCGTCACCACAGGTACTGTAGCCTTGGTGCCCTCGTGTTCTCTGCCCTGCAACTCTGTGGGTGCATCGTACCAGTGCTCCGTGCATACTACTACCTTTCAGGTTTGACCAGCTGGAAGTCTGGAGAAGTGGTAGGGTGGTACCAGTGTAGGCTCGCTGGTAGGATGCTGCTGTGGTTGGAATAGCAATCACCACGGGCCAGAAAAGGCTGGTGGGAAGTCTTCAGATCTTCAAGGATAATGGTTCTTTCATCTTTCATCTTTCAATGAAGAAATTCTCTCCATTTCAGATATAACTGAAGCTATAGCAGGATCTACGCTAAGTTCATCATTGCTGTTTGTGAACGAACAGTTGCTTCTCGCTGTCGTCACACCTAAACCACACCGATAGCCGCCAGTAGTTCCTCATAGGACGCTGATTGGTCCATACCACTGTGGTTTGGCCACAAGCGCATAATTTGAAGCCTGGCAATAATCGCGTGAGCATAATCTCACAAATTGGAGTGGTAACTCAGTTATATGCCAGGCCCACCTATCAGAATAGTCATGGCTACGCTTGTGATACATACATACTGTGGCGTGTGTGTGTGGGTGGTGGCTGGTTTAAGCAGTCTCACCTGGCCAGAGTCAGGCTGATTAGTTTGGCTGGGTGAGGCTGCACACCAAGGCCCACAGGTTAAACCAGCCACCACCAAACACACTCAAAAGAGTGCTAGCATGCTAGCATCTGGCCAGGTGAGACTGCTTAAACCAGCCACCACCCACACACACACACACACACACAAGCCACACATACATAACATACAAACATACATACAAACAAACAATCATACATACATAACCTAGACACAGCCTTTTTTTTTCTCCCGACCAGGTACCAGCGTGGGAGCGTTCCTCTACGCCACTCTCCAGAATGAACTGATCGTTCTGTTCGGCCTCAACGGATGCCTGCTCATCGTCGGTGCCATGGCCCTGAACCTGATAGCCTGTGCCATCTTCATGAGGCCACTCAACATGCCTGGGTACCTCCTGAAGCGGAAGGCAGCGCTGGAACACAACGCAAAGGAGCAGCTCCTTGAGAAGCCCCCGCTGGACGACCTGAAAATATCTCCGGGTCTGACCGCGGCGGAGAAACCCACCATGGTCACAATCGACGCCAAGGACGCCAACGGCAAAAAACGAGGCTTCCCGGGAAGCGCGGCCATCGTGACGGTTCTGAAGAAGAAGCAGCAGGCGTACGTCAACTACACGCACTCCTTGGCCAACATCCTGCAGGACCGCGTCATGGTGGCCTTCTGCATCGCTGTCTTCTTGTTCAGCCTCGGAGCCTTCCCTCCCGTGCTCTTCATGGAGGACGTGGCGCAGAGCGAGGGTCTGTTGGAAGGCGTCTGCATTATCCCGCTGGTGTCGATCGTGGCCATTACCACCGGCGTGGGGAAGCTGGTGCTGGGGATCTTGGCCGACATCAAGTTCATCAACTGCATATACCTGTACGCTTTCAGCATGTTTGGCACGAGCTTGGCTTTGCTCTTCATCCCCATCACCAAGAGCTATGTGGGACTGCAGGTTCTGTCCGCTGTGGTTGGGTTCTTCTCCGGGAACTGGTCCCTCACCTCGTACATCACCACCAAGATCGTTGGTTTAGACAGGCTCACGCAAGCTCACGGCATCCTCCTGCTCTTCGGAGGCTTTGGGATCGCAATAGGACCTCCTGTCGTAGGTACGAGGGTGATCTCCATATATATATATATATATACCCCTAACCCTCTCTGTTAGGGCTGCAACAATTAGTCGATTAATCGATTGACTGAAAATTAATCTGATTGAATTTTGATAATCGATTCATTAATTCAATTAAAATATTTGGCTCATGGTTAATATAGGATGATAAAAGGAATATTTCAGTTTTTCTTGGCTGCTTGTCAGATAAAACAAGCACATTTAAGACACCACGTTGGACTCTTGGATTTTATAGACTAAATGATTAATCAATTAATAAAAAAAACAATTGTTCAAGGATCAAGGATATCTTTATTATCTAATATTAGTTGCAGCCCTACTCTCTACATATTTCAATTCACAGGTTATATATTATCAGGTCCAACCTTTTTTTTGGAAAAGACAGTGTTTGTTTTAGACCTTCACAAATAGTGGGTCTACCGTATATTGGTGACAATTACAGTATTTCTTTCAGAATTGTCACCATTGTGACATTTACATGATTTTCTACTGTAACTGTTTGCACCACCACTAACACCACCACTAACACCACCACTACAAAACAATAATGTTAGCTGTTCCTAACCGCTCCAATTTTAATTGTACGGTTTGATTGTTCTCAGCCTCACTTGTAGCTCGCTTTGGACAAAAGTGTCTGCTAAATTACTAAATCTAATGTCATGTAATCTAAATGTCTTCTTTTTCTTTTCTTTATTTCTGTCCCCCCTGTTGCCGTGCAGGTTGGTTTTTCGACTGGACCCAGTCCTTTGAACTGGCCTTCTACTTCAGCGGGGGCTGTGTGTTGCTGGGAGCAGTCATACTGTTTGTGGTCGCCCTCCCCTGCTGGGGCCGGAAGAGGAGAGGGAGCGATAGGCCAGAGGTCCAGTACACCACCAACTGCGACAAAGTTGCCTCTGTAGCCTGAACACCACATCTAAAAACTAAACTACTGTACTACCGCAGCCTTGCCCGCTGTTCCCCCGGCGGCCATTCGGTGATAAGATGCACATGCACATACTACAGCTAACAAGAGTTTTCCTCCTTCAGTTTCCCGTAACTCCCAAGTTTCTTTCAGGTGCCGTTCTATTCCAAAATACCCGATACAACCTTTGAAATGCACGGAATAGGCGTTTCCGATACACATATTCAGGTGACGATGCAATTTTCTATACAGATGTTTTTAAGACTTGACACAGTTTGTGTTGAATTGAGTAATTATTGCCTCATTTTCCGAGGCCTATCCCTAAGTCACGGATGCAGAATAGCTGAAATTCCTGCTCCGGTTCAAACAATGAAACCTGACTAATGGCAAAGAGCAAAAGCCTACAAACCACTACGCAAATACTGTTTCTGACCACCTTCACGCTAAACTAAAAGTGATCATCGACGGCTAAACATGTGTGGTCTTTATTTGAATCAAACGATGACTGTTCTAATCACGTAGGCCTATTTCATGGTACAACCATGTTTTACCATTTGCACTTTATTGCAAAAATGACAAAGAGTTCCTACTTAACCCCCGTGTTTATACACGTCTTAGTTTTCAGTTCCATTCACTTTACCAAAGCACCAAGGATGGCGTAGATGTCTGTGTCGTTATACAACGCCTGTTAAATGATTTAAAGATGCCTTTCTTCACGTACCCTTGCAACTATTTTTACAACAATGTGTGCACGGCATAGATGGAAGTATAACTTAACTTTTTATACTTTTTTAACTGTTAACTTTAACTTTTTTTAAATCCTTTTTATTCCTCCAATTTGTTTTAGTTCTGTTTTTAGTTCTGGCTGTTGCCTTGCATGGTTGACACCACCGTCAGTGTATGAATGGGTGAATGTGAGGCAATGTGAAGCGCTTTGGATAAAAGCGCTATATAAATACAATCCATT
>OMKP01057319.1:0-16650 GCA_900302375.1 Bathygadus melanobranchus | reverse complement strand
GGAGTGCTGCATCAGATGACCTGGCCTCCACAATCACCCGACCTAAACCCAATTGAGATGGTTTGGGATGAGTTGGACCGCAGAGTGAAGGAAAAGCAGCCAACAAGTGCTCAGCACCTCTGGGAACTCCTTCAAGACTGTTGGAAAACCACTCCAGGTGACAACCTCATGAAGCTGATTGAGAGAATGCCAAGAGTGTACAAGGCTGTCATCAAAGCAAAAGGTGGCTACTTTGAAGAATCTAAAATATATAACATATTCCGGTTTGTTTAACGCTTTTTTGTTTACTACATACTTCCATGTGTTCTTTCATAGTTTTGATGTCTTCAGTATTAATCTACAATGTAGAAAATAATACAAATAAAGAAAAACCATTGAATGAGAAGGTGTGTCCAAATGTTTGACTGGTACTGTACTGCCAGTATAATCACTAGTACAGATATCGGTCATAGCCAGTGCAGGTGCATTGCCATGTCATGCTGCCCACGTTGGACCCGTGGCTTCACCAAGTTCTACCCATCCCCCCCTCCCCCACAGGACCATGGAGAAGATGTCCCGGGTCACCACGGCGCTGGGCAGCAGTGGCAGCGGGGCGGTCAGCGGACGCACCATGTTCTGCCACCTGGACGCGCCCGCCAACGCCATCAGCGTGTGCCGCGACGCCTCGCAGGTGGTGGTGGCCGGCCGTAATATCTTCAAGATCTACGGCCTGGAGGAGGAACAGTTTGTGGAGAAGCTGAACCTGCGCGTGGGCCGCAAGCCCTCGCTGAACTTCAGCTGCGCCGACGTCATGTGGCACCAGATGGAGGAGAACCTGCTGGCCACCGCCGCCACCAACGGTGCCGTGGTCACCTGGAACCTGGGCAAGCCGTCGCGCAACAAGCAGGACCAGCTGTTCACCGAGCACAAGCGCACGGTCAACAAGGTGTGCTTCCACCCCAGCGAGGCATACATGCTGCTCAGTGGCTCGCAGGACGGCTACATGAAGTGCTTCGACCTGCGCAAGAAGGAGTCAGTCAGCACCTTCTCAGGTGTGGTACCCACTAGCCGCCAGAGTGGGCAGCTCCATCCTGTACCTCTATCTTTATTTTGTAATGTTGTAAATGTTGTATTGAGCGACAATATTACAACACTAACGATCAAACTGATGTATGTTCTTGGGATTTGTTACACAATTCAAATGTAGCACAATAGATGAAACATGTTTATTTTAGCCTCAACAAGACAAACTTTGTCAGAATCAGGATACAATTAATGACCAAGTGGTCATTTCTTGTATACAGTAACTATACAGTAATTAAAATATGAAGTGTGCAAATGGCATGCTTTAATTCTACGGAAGACTGTTGTGCTTCACCGCAGGTCAGTCTGAGAGCGTGAGGGACGTCCAGTTCAGCATGAAGGAGTTCACCTTCGCCGCGTCCTTTGAGAACGGTAATGTGCAGCTGTGGGACATCAGAAGACCCGACCGCTACGAGAGGATGTTCACAGCCCACAACGGCCCTGTGTTCTGCTGTGACTGGCACCCCGACGACCGGTGACTCATAACATTACATGATCAAACGCTCTGTTGTTCTGGCCGTTTTCCCATTATTATTGTTATTGTTATTATTATTATTATTATTGGCCATGTTTGTCTTGCTTCCGATTTTATACGTCGATGCAGATAGTTTAGTTTTGTTGTCAACTGTTAATATATATTTTATTTTTAGTTTGTTGCTTTTATGCCTCCACTTCCCCTTGGGGGTGAATGAAGTCTGCATCTGTCCATCTATCTAGTTCTGTGGTGAATTCTCCAATCCACAGAACAGAACAGAACAGAAAGTGGATAATCTCACTGCACCAAACCCATGCGGATATGTTTTCAGATCAAGTGACTAAATGCATCCTATCCCGTCTGCAGGGGGTGGCTGGCCACCGGCGGCCGTGACAAGATGGTGAAGGTGTGGGACATGACCACCAACCGGGCCAAGGAGATCCACTGTGTCCAGACCATCGCCTCGGTGGCCCGGGTTAAGTGGCGGCCTGAGAGGAAGTGGCACCTGGCCACCTGCTCCATGATGGTGGACCACAACATCTACGTGTGGGACGTCCGCCGCCCCTTCATCCCCTTCGCCACCTTCGAGGAGCACAAGGACGTGACCACGGGCATCGTGTGGCGCCACCAGCACGACCCCTACTTCCTGCTGTCGGGCTCCAAGGACAGCACGCTCTACCAGCACATGTTTAAAGACGCCAGTCGGCCCGTGGACAAGGCCAACCCCGAGGGCCTGTGCTTTGGCCTGTTCGGCGACCTGGCCTTCGCCGCCAAGGAGAGTCTGATCAGCGGTGACGCCAACAGGAAACCCTACCCCGGGGACCGCCGCTACCCCAGCTTCTTCTTCAAGAAGCCCGACCCGACGGAGCAGTTCGCGCACGTGTCCAGCGCCCTCAGCGTCTTCGAGACCAGCCTGGAGAGCGGCCGCATGGACTGGTTTGCCAAGACCGCCCGCCTCTACCTCCTCAGTGGGAAGCCCTTCGCCGAGCTGTGTGACCACAATGCCAAAGTGGCCAAGGAGCTCAACAGACCTCAGGTCAGCCTCATGACCCCACAACCGTATACCTGGGCTGATTTTAATCCTAGTGACCCATCGCTCACCAGTATAAGTAACAAATAAAGTCGCTTTTCTTTCTTCCCTCAATGTAAAGGTTTCAACCACATGGACCATGGTGAGAATCATGTTCTCTGATCCGGCGAACTTGAATCACAACCTCAGTAACAAGCTAGGCACATTGCCTTTAATGAACAGGTACAGGCCTCGCCAAGCACAGATACACAGTTGTGTTTGTGACTCATTGAATGACGATGATGATGATGTTTCCTGGTAGTTTTAGCATGAAGGAAATGGGAGCAGGGATGTGTCCGGACAGCAGATTGGACCGCAGTAAGTCTGAGGGCAGAACAGACGCCGTTCATCTGGAGCCTGGGAACTCTCACATCAGCAACAATGATGGTAAGACACGCCCCCAAGCGTCTTGAACTTCATTGAATCATCATCATCATTAAATCTAGTTTGAGAAATCAACGGAACAGGAAGCTGTATGAGCACGCTCAGTGCTTTGCTGTAAATGGTGTATTTGTAAACGATGTCTTGCAGAGAATGAGGAGACGGAGGGCAGCGACGGCCAGGCGGAGTACATGTTTGGTGACGCTGAACTCGACGATGACGATCTCTACTCAGTAGAACATGACAACCCTGCAGGTCGGTCTCACATCCTGCACCAAGACGTGTCCGGTTCAACAAACGTATTCAGTCAAGGCTCAGTGTTTCTAGTGAAGAGACGTAGGGAGACCCCGATCACAGCCTCACACTAAGTACTCTTTGTGAATCGACGGCTCTGTATGATTACACTTTAGTCTGTTTCAAAATTGTCATGTGACTAAAAGTGTCATTGTGATATAGTGACATCACGAGTGGGAGTGTCCGGCCAGGTGTAGACCGACCAGATCAGTGTACACCTGGTGGTAAAATAGACCGACCAGATCAGTGTACACCTGGTGGTAAAATAGACCGACCAGATCAGTGTACACCTGGTGGTAAAATAGACCGACCAGATCAGTGTACACCTGGTGGTAAAATAGACCGACCAGATCAGTGTACACCTGGTGGTAAAATAGGGGCCCCTTGAAGTGATTTGTCTCGTAATGTCCGCAGCTAAAGCGTAGTTGTTGCACGGTGGAAGACGACCAGTATTATTTAGGGTCGTCCCCGAGTAGGGTTAGGGTTAGGGTTAGCGTAGCGACGATACCCTGCGCCGGTTGACTGGCCGTGGTCCCCTGTGTCCGCCCCCGCAGAGGAGCACGAGTACACGCTGCCCCAGGAGGCCTTCCCGCTCCGCCACGAGATCCTGGACAACCCGTCGGCCCCGGAGCACCTGCAGCAGGACAGGGCCGACTCTCCGCACGTCAGCGGCAACGAGGCGGAGGCCACGTGCCTGACGCCCATCGAGTCGTGCTCGCTCATCTCGGCGTCGCAGCCTCTCTTCACGCCGCACCTGCCCGCCAGCTTCTTCTGCCCGGTGGCGCGCCAGATGCTGCGTTACTACGCCGAGCAGGGCGACGTGCAGATGGCCGTGTCCGTGCTCATCGTGCTCGGAGAGCGCATCCGCAGGGAGATCGACGACCTCACGCAGGTGGGAAGAATGACGCGGGTGTCGCCGGGGTTTTGGGGGCGTGGACCTCGAAGGGAAGGGAGGGTTCACCGCTGGAGAGGAGGGACCGTGACTTCTGAATTAGTATCTGGAAGTATTTCCTCTTCTGTGCCACAAGGTGGTAAAAGTATTTCTAAAAGTTAAAACGAATATTCCCAGGAGATGGAGACATGACGATAAAAGAACAGGAAGTTGGTTTGACAGAAGAATAATGTTTAAGAGTCTTATAATACCGTGAGTCCAGACATTCGTAGCATAGGTCGCCCGGGTGGGATCAAACCCCGAACCCTGAATGGACCGTGTCAGTCTCGTGTACCTGCGTACTCTAATTTGTACTCGGTACACAAAGTGAGTGCAGGTTGGCCGGTGTGAATGCTCTGCGCAGTCCGAAATGTTGGGCTTAAGTACTACATTGTTGTTGTTGTTTTCAATAAGTGAATTGTTCCGTTCCCAGGAGCACTGGTACATGTCCTACATCGACCTGCTGCAGCGCTTCGAGCTGTGGAACGTCTCCAACGAGGTCATCAAGCTGAGCACCTGCAGCGCCATCACCTGCCTCAACCAGACGTCCACCACGCTGCACGTCAACTGTAGCAACTGCAAGCGGCCCATGAGCAATAAGGGCTGGATCTGTGACAGGTACACAGCTTCTAGTTCATCCTCTTATGGTGTAAGGTCCTCGTAAGGGTTACGTTTAAGTATTCCCTATGAGTGATGGTCATTTTGCATAAAACAATGATTTGTTATGGGGTATCTATGTACTTCTTTATATCTTCATATTGGGTTGTTTTTTCAACAATAGAAATTCAACCAGACGCTTGTGACTATGCGCTTGTAAAAACTATCCAATACAATGCTGTAGAAGATCTGACAGACGTGTATATGCTGTACCTGAGCTGACTGTACCTTACTAATCCCCCACCAGGTGTCACCAGTGTGCTAGTGTGTGTGCCGTGTGTCACCATGTGGTGAAGGGCCTGTTCGTCTGGTGCCAGGGCTGTAGCCACGGTGGTCACCTGGAGCACATGATGAACTGGCTGAAGAGCAGCCCCCACTGCCCGGCAGGCTGCGGACACCTCTGTGAGTACACCTGAGACGGGTGTTCTCTCTCTCTCTGTCAGGGAGTGAGAGTACACCTGAGACGGGTGTTCTCTCTCTCTGTCAGGGAGTGGAGGCTGGGAGAATGAAGATGTCTTTACCGGCCTGCCTTGCGGAATGGACTCCAGACTCTATAGAATCATGGTTTCCCGGGAAAAAAACAAAACTGTTCTTCAGCAGGCCAATGACCACACTATTGCAAAGGGTTTAAATTCCACGACGTTGAGAAGACAGAATAACAATGCAATAATGTGATATGTGTTTTAACTTTGTTTTTAAACTCACCAGCACAGTGAGCAGGCAAATGTTGGAAGGATTGTCACGTATGTAAATATTGTTGAAACGTATGACATAACTGTAGATAGATGAAATGATTTATGACTTCATATCCTGTCGCTGCACAGCGCTTCAAATGGTAGGAACGCTAATAAAGCAATCAATATTATCATTATCAGACATTATCATTATCAGACATTATCATCAAGTCAACATCTTTCTGCATATCACTTCACACAACAAAACTTACTGTGCATTTTATATCACATTTTGTAGTCATTCAGGGTGAAGGATGAAGTCAAAATGCATTTAATAGAATATACTATTTATTACAGTTAATCATTCTATAAATCAGGTTGATAAGATACTTTATTAATCCCAGATGGGACATGGGGTAAGAGTTGGTCAGCAATAATCAGACATTAATAATTAATTACAATTAACTACAGCAAAACAGAGACCCTGTTTACACAAGAGAAATACCTACAGACAAAACCGCTAGACAAGCGTTTCTGAATCTACATCGTATGTGTCAGTGTTTGAGGTCTATTATTTATTTATTCTTAAACTAGATTGTATCTAAATTAGAAAACTCATCTGTTTACACAAAGGGCTCAGTGGTCTAAGCCTGCTTAAATGTGGGCTGGTTTATAAAAAGGCCATGTTATCCTGTTGTTGCCATGTCTCTTACCTCCCTATATCAGTGTTTGAGCTCTATTAGTTTTGTCTGTCATCGTTTCCAAGATATGCACCTTTGAACCTGGCCTGAATTGCCCCATCGACCCAGAGCGAAAGAGGTGGGATGTATTAGGCAGTTCTTGAAGTTGATGTGTTGGAAGCAGGAAAAATGGGCAAGCATAAGGATCTGAGAGACTTTGACAAGGGCCAAATTGTGATGGCTAGATGACTGGGTCAGAGCATCTCCAAAACAACAGATGTTGTGGGGTGTTCCCGGGATGCAGTGGTTAGTACCTACTAAAACTGGTCCATGGATGCTTCTGTGTGTGTTTTTGGCAGCATGAGGGGGAACTACACACTATTAATATTAATTATTTTAATGTTGTGGCTGATCGGTGTAGCTTGAGATAGAAGTATGAGTCTAGCTAGACATAATGTCTTGGTTCCGTGACAGATTATGTCTCTTTCTGCAGGATTTCTTTGCATCACTTTGCATGACAGGATGAGCACATTATCTGGTAAAGTAGGGGTTGGTTTCCCCTGCCAGCAAAAGTGCTGTTCTCAAACAGCTGGATTCAAATGTTCACCTCACTGGCAGTTAGACTGAAGGAATGTTCAAAGGCAAGGAATGGAATATAAAAAACCCACTTGGAATTCCGTGTGTGAGAAGCACAGGTGTGGTGGCTGGTGGAGTCAACTAACCCCTCCCTGCCTGCCTGCTTGTCGGGTGGTAGCTACATGAGCTGCCGCTGGCCCGGTAGGCCTCCTGGCCAGCCCCGGTCATCTCCCGTCGGACAGGGAGCCGGCCGCTCTGCTCGGCCCCTGGGGCCGGCCGGGTCTCTACAGGCCAGCACGCGTTCCTCTGGGTTCGGGGTGGTGCGTTCACCCTCCGTCGGCGTTGTCAGAAACTCCTGAAAATATACGCACGCGTGGGTCTGCGTTGTTAACGGTGACGCTGGATTAAACAATATTACCATGTGGTAGAAACACGCCCTCTACCTGTAGGGTCTATGGCCGCTCCCAGCTGTCTGTCACCTTCTCTGAGACACTCAGCCTCCGCAAGCTCTGCAACACCGTCTGGAGGTTACCTGCTGCACCAGACACACACACCATGTTGTTGTATAGTGGTGTAGTAATCAAGTTCATATTTTGCTTCATCTTATATTACGTGTTCTTGTATATTTGCATATTCCCGTACCCAGTTCTTCATCATAGGAGTCCAGCGTCGTCATGAGCTCCGAGACACTGCACGGCTTCAGCTCTGCCTCGGCCTTCCTGCCTGGCGAGGGTCTGCCGTTGGTGGTGGTGGTGGTGGCGTCTCCAGCAAGGCAGCCCAGCAGCTGGGCACGGCAGGCACGGGCCCTCTCCCCCGTGGCGTTCATCTCCTGGGCCAGCCGGTGGCTCTCCACCAGCTCTTCGTGGACCCTCCTCCACGCCATCTTGTTCTCCATCAGGCATCCCTCCATCACGGCCCTGAGCTCCTTCTCCTGGGCCACCTGGGCCTGGAGGCCCTCCACCTCCTCACAACGCTGGGGGGGGTCAGAGCAGAGGGTCCCTAACCGTTCTCATGCTGCGTTAAAGACAACTCAGAGCTCAAAAACAAACTCTGATGTGTTAAAAATAAAAAATAAAACAGTTGTCCAACTCTGAATTACAGGTTGGAACGACATCACAAGAACTTCCTAATAACGGTTCTTCACATCCGTACAGGATTGGGCAAAAACTGCCTTTGGAACCTTCCACAGAGCATCTTGAAATTGACTGACTTTATTTACTAATGTCAACTATACACTTATCATATCCTGTCCTGGTGTAGGATCGTGTAGTGGCGGGGTATCACCTTATGCAGCTGGATGGCCATCTCCTGCATCTCGGCCTCCAGCTGGTCTGCGTAGGCTTGCTCCAAGGCATCGCTGGGCGGCCGTGTGTTGCTGTGCCACCTGGCGATGGCGGAGGTCATCTTACGCTTGGGTCCAAACAACCTGTTGAACCGGAGCGGTACGTTTAGCACAAAAGAAGCTCACCAAAGGAAACGGTGATCTTCTGGTGATTGTATGTACTTGTCATGTACCCATTCGAAGCGTGGTCACCAAAAAGTACCATCAAGTATCTTACGTGATGCCCACTTCTTTGAGGTCGTTCTCTGTGAGCGTTAGGAATATCCTCAGGTCGATGTCTTGCTCTTCCAGCAACGGGAGGTACTTGGAGAAACCGATCTGCTCCAGGAACTCCGACAAATCCTAGGAGTACAGTACAGCTAGTCCGAGGCCCACAACATATTGTTTAGCAAGCCTTAAAAACAGCTCAGTAGTAATTACATTAAAAACAGACACATGCCTTGGGACCCGCGTAGGAAGGGGCAGCACCGACCAGCGGATGCACCCCACAGTTACCGGCGACGACGGACTGCGAAGAGTCACTGTTGCCATGCCGACTCTTGGTTTTTAAGTGATGGCCCTTGGGTACGCGGCGGGCGCTGCTCTTCTTTGATTGGTCCGAGTCCTAACGGAGAACACCAGATAAATACGTATCGTTGTGTGGGTCCACATGGCACTTTGTTGACCAGTCACTGAGCAAATCCACTAGCAGCCAGCACCAAGAGTAACTACTGTATCTGTTTTAGTATTTATTAATCATTTAGCAGACACTTTTAGCCAAAGCTACTTCTCTTTGTGTATTTATTTTTCCAAATGTCATTACAGAGCACGTAGGAATTAGGCATCTTGCTGTGAGAGCCCCTCATAAGAGTCTGGATGGCGTTACCTCATTGCTCTCCACAGAACCTTCCCAGTTGAGCCCCAGCACACGAGGCAGACCCTCACAGCTGCTGCTGCTGCTGCTGCACCTCATTGTGGGCATGTCGTTGTCAAAGAAGGGACTCTCATCTGCCGGCGTGGAACAGAGGAATGGTCAAGATATGTTGTCCCTCTCGCACGTCTTAAATGTACGCTAGCCTTTAACATGCAAACAGTTCCTCGTGGAAAAATAGAAAGTTGTTTTAATTGAATTGAATGAAGGGCCGTCTTTCCCAAAGTCTGCCAGCCAATAACGCAGTTTTATCACAAAGTAAGGCAACGCTTCAGTGCCCACAGTGAACTACGATAGAGTTGTGAGGTTATCAAAACCTAGTCTCACTGAAGCTGAAACAAACGTCACACCGGGGGACCCTGACCTCTGCTGCTGTTGCTCTGGCCGTCCAGCTCATTGATGGGTGAGATAACGTCACGGTAACAGATTCCCTCGCTGTGTTCCCCAGCATCCCGGAAGGTCATGTAACCAGGAGGCACCATGGCTGGCTCTGCAGAGGAGGGAGGATCATCAATACTTCACCATACATTACACCATGCTGTCCTTTTGACCCACTGAACCGTAGCTATTCGCCTACACTAAAGATCGCCATTCTTATCTTCTATGATTCTCGATTCCATTCACAATTTCCACATTTTTCTTCTTAGATTGGCCTTTTTCTGTTTACATTATTGCTCAGTTTTTCAAATATAAAAACTACATAATCTTATACACACTTGACTATCATTTACCAGAATGCTTTTCTTAGCAGACTGGATAGTGGTGGATACTAGATCCTGAAAAGTTGAATGGTGAGATGCTGAAAGATTCACAGCCCTAGCCCGCACGCCTTCTATATCTGAAATATATGTAATGTGGGCGTGTCAAGTTTAAGGGCTTTTACCACAGGATTTACTGGCTCCTCCCACACGGAACTTGGCAATGGCCTGGGGCCCGTCGTGGATGCTGGGCCCCTTGGCACGGTTACGACTCGGTCTCTGACTCGGTCGAGGCGGGGCGCTGTCCGAATCTTCCGAGGAGCTTTGGTCCTCAAAATGTCCTGAACAAGGGTGTTGAGCTGGTTAGAGACCATCGTTGGTTATGTGCAGTAGAAGAAGAGTCGGGGACGTACCTGGTTTGGCCTTTGAAGAGCGAGCGTCGATGAGACTAGCAATCTTGGTATAGCCGTACTTCATGGCCAAGACGCAGGCCGTCTCTCCTTTAGCGTTCCTCTCGTCCACTCTTGCGTTCTATGACAACAGACCTTCTCTCTGTCACCGTTTAACAGCTACTCTGGTTTGGTGAACCCAATTGTAGGAAAGCTTGCGCTCCACAAACGTTCTCTAGCCACACTGAGCCTTCTCAGTGTTATGACCACATGGTAATGTTTAGGATTGGGTTATATACAAAAACACTGTCTTACTCCATCAATATAGTATTAACAGAGTGTATGATTTCACTCACATGGTCCAATAGGTGCTGAACAATGATCTCATGTCCAGAAGCAGCAGCCTCCATCAAGGGGGTGAACCCAGACAGAGGCTCCCTGTGGATGGAGGAGGAATCATGGTGAGACATTTACATTTAGGGCATTTAGCAGATGCTTTTGTCCAAAGTGACTTACAATAAGTACATTAGTCCAAAGAGAGTGAAACAACAATATATCACTGACGGTACAGTAAGATTTGAATACAACATGTTTCAAGCACTCATGGCTGCTAGGTTGACCCCTTGCTGGTAAAAAAGCAAGATAGCTGACATCACAATATAGAGATACATTTATGTTCTGGACATTTGTTCATAAGTTACTTTTGTTCAGCAAAACCTGGCTGTGACTTAATGTCTATGTAATTAACTTACATTTAAAGGGTAAGCAACCCCTCGTTTTAGCAGGAGAGATGTGACAGACGGTCAGGATAAGTGATTTTAGCCGGGAGTAGCAGACTTTTTGTATTTTACAGATACAATTTACCCTGTTTTACAACTTTATACATTTGAGCAAAAAATAACACTGAAATGTTCACCAACACCTGGTGAGACGGAACAGTTTAACTGAAAATGGGATTTGGGGGTTTACCTATCATTTAAATACATTACATTGAGTCATACCACCATTAGACTGTCAAGATGTCCAGAATCTAGTTAAAGATGCGCTTCTCCTTCAGTTCCTCTATTCAGAGTTGAGTTGAAGTGACTGAAGATCGCATGCATGTCATCTATTCTTGCCGGTGCTTATTGAATAGAGACACTCACTTAACATTAGCATTGGCATTGTTGTCCAGCAGGAACTTGACCATCTGCTGATGGCCGGTACTGGTGGAGTGGAGCAGGGCTGTCCAACCTCCAATGTCCTTACGCTCCAACTCTGCACCGTGCTTCACATGCAAAGCAAACGATCAAAGGATGTTTTGATATGTTAAAGGGACACCGATGTCATGAATAACCACACAAACAGCCATCGTCACAGCCATCGTCAACGGTTTGCTCCTCACATGCACTTCATACATGATTTTCTGTCCACAACTTTCTCTTTGGGTTTCCAAATGATCCACGTTTTATACATGCGTGTATGTATTATTACATTTTGAAATGAGGAACCTTTGTTGACATTAAGTAGTATATTCTCGGTCTGTGCTGACTGTACCTGCAGGAGAAAATAAGCGATGCTTTCGTTCCCACAGCTGGCCGCTAGCATCAGGGTGGTGAGACCCTTGGGGGTTGTGGCGTTAACATTCACCCCTGCCTCCAATAGGAGATTGGCGATGTTGTCGTGGCCGATGTAGGATGCATACATCAGAGCTGTCCAGCCACCTATGTTCTTGCGATCCAGATTCACCTCTCGCCTAAAGAGGCACATGGATATCGTGCTGTGATTAGGATACACTCTGCCATAGCTTCAATGACTGCTACTAGTTTTACTGGTCAAGCACATCTCTTACACAAGACAACGTGGGCATTGAATGGCCCCTGCTGGTTGTACCTCACAATGAAACCACCAACATACTCACTTTTTGATGCACTCTGCAACTACATCATACAGTCCTATGGAGCAGGCCGTGTGCAGGTCCAACGGGACGTCCAGTTCTTCTGATCTTACCAAGGAGTCGCCGAGCCAAAGAGACAGACTGGCCCCGAGCTGCTCCGACTCACTGGCCTCGTCACTGAGTTCGGACATCCTGCCTGTACTCCAGAGATATGAATTATTCACCATTAGCTGGGTACTGGGGATAGGTTCCCTTTAATCCAACGTTTGATCAATAACTAACGGATGACAGTTAGTGCCCTGAATCCACCACAGTCGCGGGTTTGATAGGATAGTAAGCAGGCGGGACAGAACCGTGATACTGGGCCAAATCAAGGACTGGGCTTCTGCTGTTAGCAAGCTTAGCAAAATAGCGTCAGTCACTTGGAACTTTACACCATAAATGGAAAAAGACAAACCCGGTTAGAGGTAAAAACGAAAGCCCAACGACACAATGTGTTGATAAAACATGTACAATATGCTGACAGCATAACCTACCAGAAAGCGGTAGCGTTGAGACGTTTTCAGAGGCTTCTTCTTCAACTTTTTGTGTTGTGTGTCACATTCAAATGCGCCCGGGTTCGTCCTTCATGTGTTGCTAGTGCCAAACCTTTTAACGGGTTCTGCTTTTTAACACAATAACGCAAACGTATTTCACTAACTTACTAAAAATGGATATTAATAAAAAAAATCGAATCTCTGACAAAAATGTTTGCTAATTGAAATTAACACAGTTCAACATTATACAGATATTTGACATTCATTTTATTGATTGTAATTTAAAGAAAAAACGAATTGTTTAATAAGAAGGCTTGTATTTCACATTTTTCATTGATGGACTAATTACAAATACAAACCAGTTTTCTGAAATATATGGCATGGCAACGGGCTATTTACGTCGGTTGATTGACAGTTTACAATGTTATTTCTTTTAGAGTTGTCTAATATTAAGTACCAAATATTTTTCCAGCGTCTCACAAATCATTGACCTTAGCAAGACCATTAAGTGAAGGACTTAAAATCAGACAAAATTAAACTTGAACTCCTCTGTTGAGGGGGTGAAAACAAACTGTGATGTTTTATTTTCGGACTGCGTTTGATCTGCTGGCTGGGCTGCAATGTGTCCCTGGCTCTCCTCTCCTGCGTTCACAACGTTCGTCTTCATTCTAGCTCTCCGGTGGAACACAGACGTCTTTGAGGAGACTGAAACCACTCTGACCTGAAGTGATGTCATTTCTAAAGGAAAGAAGGACAGCGGTCAATGTCGTTTTCAATGCACATTATTAGCTTTGAGACTTTCTCTATCATTATCATGCATGTTCAACTCACCGCTCTGAATGAGTTTCAGCTGCTTTTCCTTTTCCTCGGCCATTTTCGCCCGGTAATCACCGCTCATGGCGCGCATCACCTGTCGCTTCTTGGCCAGCGGTGCTTTGCTGCTACGCAGAACCTTCAGTGCACGTGATGCATCCTCTTCTGCAAATTATAAATATAGCATTACAATCACACATAATAAACGTACATACAATGGACATACTTTAACAATGTGTATGATGACGTTCTTCGTATGTATGCAGATATTGAGAAAGCGACTAACTCTGTTTTGGTGTCCCCTTGTGTGTCTTCAGTCCTAACTCCAGCTGTTCCATGCACCAGTCCAGCTCCCTTTGCAGTTGTTCTGCAGTCTGCGAGGGACAGAGTGACAGAGCACTACAAAATACTGAAATGCCAATCAAACACAGACACAATAATCCCATTTAATCGAAATCCTCAGCACTGACCAACGCTAGGTCTTTATCGCCATGGCTACCCTCTGATGAACTTGTGTTTTCTGGTGACTTGGAACTTCCTGTGGTTTTCTTTTTTCCTGCTATCTTCTTTTTCTTGGATTTAGATTTCACAGGAGATTCAGAAGGGATACACATCTCCTGAGTTAAAGGGGGAGCTGGTTCCTGGGGAGTTGGTTCCTGGGCACCGGTTTGGCTGTGCTCAGAGGCCCCTGTGGGAACATTGGTGTCCATGGGTTCGGGTGTCAGAGCTGGAATTTGGAAGTTGAAGGCAAACTCAGACCGTTCTCCCTTGCAGACTGCCAACCTGGTTGGTTCGACTGAAGGTGGTGTTGTATCTAGCAAAGATGTTGATGCTAAGTTGTTTTCTGCAATAAAGTTGAATTTGAATGTGTTGTCACTGCGAGTCCAAAGGCGGTTCTCTGCTTGGCCCTGTTGGTTCTGCTCACTTCCTCTGGAAGTATTCGACTTTGGTTGAATATCTGAAACGGGCACAAACACACATTTTATATATGTATTAGCATCTAAATGTAAAACATCTGTTATTCATATTTTGTATGGGAATTGTACATGTACCGATAAACAGTCTGCGTTCAGTCATGCTGGTTGAACTTGACAAATCTCCAGCTTTGATTTCACGCGTAACCATTGAAGTCAATGTAGTCTTGACACCTTAACTAATCTTAACATCTCGTCCGTATCTTCGCCTAAAGTTGATCGTATGTGATAATATAAGACAATATTGGCAACACGGGTGAATAAATATACGGTGTTCCCTGAGAATATCTCCGACGGAGCAACATGTCCACGGTGCACACCGTTCCGCCTTGTGCCGCTAACGTTATAATAATAATAATAACAAAGAACAACGTCTATGCCGTGTATATGGCGTTCACGGCGATCGAAAATTGTAAGAAATAATGGGCAAATCAAAGTGCATGTGACTAAAATAGTATTTATGCACATGCCTTGTAAATAGATGCGCTCCCGTTTCATGCATGATTGATTGTCTCTAATCTCTAGAAAAATGTTGTACTTGACGTGAAATAACATTCAAATCAATGACGATGAAACACGATAATTGATATTGTTTTGAACCTCAGACCATTGGTCGTACTGTATATCTGCGGTACTCATGACTTATCCCAAAACTTAATTCAACAAAAGACACAAAAACAAAAGACGCCACACCGGCATTCTTTTTTCAATGTTTAGTGTTAAACAGTCGACCAATCGCGTGTTACCGTGGGAGGGGCCTCAACGGCCGTCCAATCACGGAGCTTCGTGGGTTGTCCTTGGGTTCCCCGCCTTCGACATTCTATAAATACCGCGAGAAGCGTCACAGGTTCTAACGGCCGCCAGCGGACTCATCGACGACAGCGCGACGACAGAACCCGAAGCTGAGGTAAACCCGCCTTTTTAAATATGTGCCGTTAACGTTTCATGTTATTATTTTATGTCCCTGTAACATCTATGGCTGTTATTTTAATTTACACCGTGTTCCGACCGTCTACCTCGGTATATATTACATAATATATCCTCTGTACTTAACACAAAATGACGCGCGCATTAGCTCCCTGCTTAACCCAGTTAGCCGTCGGTGTCCAGACAACAGCTTTACTGAAACTAATCACATTACTGCGTTATCAAACCACTCATCCATGCGTCATACTTTATGTGTTAGTCTGTATAACGCAAGTCTCCACGGTCCCGCGGTGTGTTGACGAGCATACAAGGCTACAAACTGGCGCCATGTTTACTCGCTAGCTGTGAGCGTAGCTGCAGACGTCTCGGGTGAAACGTGCAGGGCGCCCGGCGCGTCATGGAGGCTCCGCACCTCCGGACCGCAGGACTACAGCTCCTCAGTGTCGGGAGTGGGTTGAACGCTGGACTGTCTTGACATGGAGTTTAGCACCCAGCTCTTCTCAGCTCAACGCGCCCTTGTCTGAGCTCTGTTTCACCTACTGGTCGTTGGTCAAATAATAACATTGTCTGTTCAATATGTTCTCTATGCGGCTCCCTGCTGGTTTGCATGCAATGCATTGTGCATACCACTTGCATTGCAGAGCACCCCCCCTTCAAGCAAAAACCACGTTACTTTCTAGCATGGGGAAATATGAACAATGGGATGAATTGATTAGCTCAGTTTTTCTTGTTTGTATTTTGTAACCCACAGTTGAAAGATGGCACGTACAAAGCAGACTGCTCGTAAATCCACCGGAGGAAAGGCGCCTAGGAAGCAGCTGGCCACTAAAGCGGCCAGGAAAAGCGCGCCCTCTACCGGTGGCGTTAAGAAGCCACACAGATACAGGTAGGTGACAGCGCGCGTGTAAATGAAGTCTGATTACCTGTACTTATTTGAGCTTTGAGGCTGCTTGCAGTGTATTTGCATGTGCGTCTCATGTTTGCCTAAATGTTTTTTCCTAATTAAAGGCCGGGCACCGTGGCTCTGCGAGAAATCCGTCGCTATCAGAAGTCAACTGAGCTGCTGATCAGGAAGCTTCCGTTCCAGCGCCTGGTCAGGGAGATCGCCCAGGATTTCAAGACCGATCTGCGTTTCCAGAGTGCAGCAATCGGCGCCCTCCAGGTACAGAGACACAACTTGGTGCACTGGGTGTAAATGTGAATATAGTTGTGGGTGCACATTGATTCCTGATCTCCGTACCCTAACCCTGTTTCAGGAAGCTAGCGAGGCCTACCTGGTCGGTCTGTTTGAGGACACAAACCTGTGCGCTATCCACGCCAAGAGGGTCACCATCATGCCCAAAGACATCCAGCTGGCTCGGCGAATCAGAGGAGAGCGTGCTTAAG